>CAXKWD010000002.1:213076138-213163638 GCA_964059195.1 Ectobius pallidus
ATCCAAAACTATGGGTGTTGGAAACTTTACCGTGGATTTCCTTTTGATAACGCCCAGCCACTCATCACCTAAATCGCCTTCGTAATTGTTGAGGCATATTTCCTTATTATTAATAATGTTGCAAGCTTCATTAATTTTTCTTCTTAGAGGGTCCCTTATAGTTTTTAGAATCCTGGTTTCACCGATATGGTGTTTATCCTTTACCATGTGTTGACACAAACCAGTGCTCATCCTATTGTAACTTACATCCTTTTTATGTTCTTTTAACCTTAAACTAACCATTCTACCAGTTTCACCAAAATATACACCAACACAGTTAATGTGAGTTTGTGTTTTTTATCCACTGACTACAACTACTTTCTTGTTTTTATGAATTTTATAATCTCAACTCCCTACATAATTATTACGTTACGTAATTCACAGCTGCCACATGAATTGAATTGGAAAATGAATACTATGTGCAGTGTGTCCAACAGTCCTTTAAAATGGTGAGTATTAAAAAAGTCCTTTAATTGTCCTTGTTTTTTAGTGCTGTCCTTTTTTTTTTCAGCGAGTTGAGAACGGTAGATCTATTTAAGTTCTTCAAATGTAACCAACTTGTAATGTACATTGTTCTCTCTTTTTCATACTTGTAGAACATTATATACATTGTTTTCTTGTACCTTGAACTTTTCTTTTACATAATGTATTCAGTTTATATACATATAGCCTATCAAGAAACCTTTTAAAAAATATATTTTTCTTTTTTTAACATGTCTAAACACAGATTTAAGCTGAAAACATGCAGAGTATTCTATTCTTATGTTATTGATATTGTATAATGTGTACAATCAATTATAAATGTATAAAATAAACGTATAAAAATAAAAAGTCAAGAATTAAAACTGTGCAAGGGACGGAACAGAATGGCTATGAGGGGTGAAGAGGAGGTCATTTTGAAAAAAGAATAAACTGTTTCCTTTATTTAATAGATAATACGTTAAAAAACTTAAATTTAAGCTGAACTTTTCCTCCAAAGAGCACTGCAGGTTTTCAGATTTTCAGATTGTTCAGTCTCTTATTCAAGGTCCGTTTTCAGTGTCTACAGATGAAAGCAGTGATAAAAACAAACTCCAAACTGTACCATATTGTTTTTAACTAGGGATGGGTCGATACCAGATTTTCTCGATACCGATACATGACTTTTTCCTCGATACTCGATACCGTCAACATTTCCAGTTTCAATAAATAGGTACAATAAAAATTAGAAGTTAAGAAAACTGTGTAATGCCATCAAAACTAATTAAGTGTGCATATTTAATGAGACAAGATTTAATATCATCAGTAGCCTATAATTATCTTTAAACTCTACATTAAGATTAAAATTAGTTTTTGAAACATTTCACTTACAAGTTTTTGTTCAAAAATACATTGGGGTTTGGAGAGTCAGCTTGCTTGCTGGTTGTTATTGAAACGTTTGACAGGAAACGAAACAATTAAGAATCTCTTCTGTTTGGATTTTAAAAGTCGGAAAATCTTTATTTATGACTAGACAAAAGTCAGAGTGGTTTTCTCCATTTCAAGGAGAAATAGAAGAATTTTTTATATTTAGTAAACTACTAAAAGCAGAAAGAGATAGGCCCGCATTTCCTTAAATTGCAGAATTACCAAAGTATCGAAAAAATATCGAACGAGTTTTCTGAAGTATCGCTCGATGTCGATACCATGCAAGTATCGAGGTATCGAAAGTATCGAGGACCCATCCCTATTTTTAACGGTATATTAGTAATGTGTTGTATTTAGCTTTGCCCCCCCACCCTTTTCACTCGGTGTGTGCGTCCTTTATTTTAAAACTTTTCAGTTGGACACACTGTATCTACAAAATGTTTGCTACTATCTGAATGCAGTTTTTAAAAAATAATAACTCTTTTCCACAAATACCATAATATTTTAATTTATTCAATAACAGTTGATGGTCAATACAGTCGCTTTGGTAAGGTCACAGAAAATACCGTTGAGGTTTTCACCTTTTTCAAAGGAAAATGGGACATATATTTATGGACATGTAATGTGTTGTGTGCTTACATACATGTGGGCATGGGCATGTTTATATACATTATGTGATTGTGTGTTTACATATTATATCAAGTGACAAGGCAAAGTAAATCTTATCTGATATTAATAGGGAAATGTCAGGTATGTTTCCTCTCCATCATCAGCTAGGGGTGGATGGATCAACTTGTTGATCAATATAATAATTACAATTTGAGTTGAACTTAGACACTTATGCTTCACTTACCAACTTTTTGGTAGAACATGTTTCAAGGACCCTTGTCCCCATCCTCGGCTACGTGTCCAACTGACAAATCCTGCTTTTGAAGGTCATGAAGTGTCCCTGGTGGTGGAAAACCACCACCAGGGAAAACCACCACCAGGGACACTTCATGACCTTCAAAAGCAGGATTTGTCAGTTGGACACGTAGCCGAGGATGGGGACAAGGGTCCTTGAAACATGTTCTACCAAAAAGTTGGTAAGTGAAGCATAAGTGTCTAAGTTCAACTCAAATTGTAATTATTATATTATAGTTGCTTCACTGTATATGTTCCATCATTTTTTAAATTGTTGATCAATGTTCCTGGGATGCTCACAATTCGAATGAATGTTTTCTGCTAGACCTTTGAACTTATAATAATTGTGTATGATGGTTTCTCCGGTTCCCAACCAGGTGAATAGGATTGATTTAGAGTTTTTGACAGTTGGAAGCCCAAAAACCACCATACATTATAATTTTTAACATCTCCAATTTCATGGCATTCTTCCCAGGAATGGGCTACTAAAGCTGACTTGTGTGTTTGTTTGTTTGTATGCAGTATTTTTAAGATTATAACATTATGTAAAGAAATAAAAAACACTGGTTTGCTTGTTATGTATTTTACAATTTCGTACACATCAAAACATTATCGTAATTTATTTAAGATCCTAATTTTGAAATCTCGTGTTGATAGTTCTTAAGTTAATAACAGTGAATAAAACTCCCTTTGGAATCTCTCAAATGATTTGGTGGCCTGGTTGTCCATGTGGTGTGATTGTTTGGATATCAGAATTTCATTGAAAAATTTGAATATACATAAAAACCTATTCTGGAATAGTATGTTTGCAATCAACTTGTCTCTACAGATATACTGGTATAACACAATCGGTAAGACCTGAGCCAAACACGCGCAGATAGCTTATCATCTGCCGGTAGCAATGGAGTAAGGGCAGAAGAGAATGCATATACTGTACTATTCATTCCAAACTATGCGGTTCATAATAGCCCGTAACTATTGAAAACAAAAATTAAGTGAATAAACCATTTGTTTTTTTAGTTATGAAATATTATTTAAGTAATGGTATGTAAGTCACAGGATATCGCTGTTGGGTCTTCATGATTGAATGCTGTAAGGCTAACTAAAATGTTTTTACACTGTCTGTACAGTATGAACTAGCAAAGAACTTCACGTGCTATGAAGGTCAGGCAGGTCTAGATTAAGTCATCGTAGACTACTGCGCAGCCATTTGTTTGGCTCAGGTCTTACCGATCGAGTTATACTTGTGTAACTTCACAATATATCTGGTTAGAACTTATAAATCTGCTAGTGTCACCCATTACTCATAGTGAATAAATACATATACAACAATATTTCTTTCCTGCTTGTATTTAAATTCCTTTTAGTTTGACCTATGTAACATTTATAACAATCTCTGCAGTGATTTTGTATACTCTGAATTTATTATAAACAATCAAAACAGAAGTCAGCTGTAATAGCCCATTTCTCGGAAGGCCATAAAATTGTAAATTATAAGTCATCATTACAGCTCATAGTCTGAAACTTTTTAAACTTTGACACCACAGTGGGCACCCAAGGAATCATCCATGCCCTGCCAGATGGAGGGGATATCCCACATTCTGTGTGAGGAGAATAGACAGGCATTCATTGCCTTGTTACTCCATTGATTCTCTTTATGGGTCATTCCATGTCAAGTGAACCAATTTTTTGTCAATTTTGAACATGACCATCTCCGATTTTAGTCATACTTGGTTGTCATGAAGTACCACCTGAGATATGTTAAAGTGCAAAATATCAGATTTTTATGTGTTGTAGTTTTCCAGTTATACCCTTCTGAAATATGGAAAAAAACCAAATTTTCTGCATAAGTGCAATCACAAAATGACGCATAAATCAAGCTGGAATTGACATAGATGAGTGGGAAAAGTACCAAAATGTAGCTTATATTATGAGCTTTAATTTGATATGTCACACGAGTACTTTCGAAAAAAAATATTTTCAAGGTTACCCAAAAAAAATTTGAAAACTGAATTTTTCAAAAACCTATATTTTGAAAATTTTGAAAAAAATCTCACAGAAACATACATATTTCAGCATCATGTCCTACAAGTTTTGTTATGGGATCGAAATGGGATCATATTTTTTTACATTTATAACAAATACTATGCACGCTGGGTAAGAATATATGACACAGGAATATTGCACTTAATTCTAAAATTTCATTACAATCAAAAAGAAAAACTTACAGAAAACATGTTACCTTCCCTTCTTCAATGACAAAAACGTGAATTTATTGTCTACAGTAATTTTCTAGAGCCATGGTTGCCGCATCCATCTCTTCCTTCGAGAGGTAATAACTACGGCCAGTGGGACATGTAGGTTGCACAAGGGTGAGGATCTGAGAGAGAGGCACAGTCAGTTTATTTGGACAGTCACTTTTGAAAGTAAATGATGGAGAAGGACCTGCAGGGTGCAGAAACATCAGTTCCACTATCTGTGCTGTCTCATTTTTGTCCACAACTACACCAAGCCACCAATGATTGTTGTTCTCACATGTAACATATCCTTTTACTTCTGCTAGCTTCAGCCTCTGTTGCACACGTGGTCCTAACACTGAAAAAGTGGATGACTGTTCACTTCTTGAAAATACCTTTGTCAACAACACTTTATCTGACAATGGGATGAAACTGTGGAACTTCTGTGTGCCTGGTATTGCTTTTGTAGACAGAAATCTGTCTGCAAGTATTTTTTCCTCTTTGTTGTATTGTGCTTCATTGAAGAAGAAGAACTGCATGGAGTCGATGTTTTCCTCACTCCATGTAAACAGCTGTGCTGGTGTCATGATTTGATGCTCGTATGGCCGCTGTAGGCTTGCCTTTCCTGCAAGTCTTTTCACAGTACCACCCAGACCGTCACATACTCCTTTCCCATGGGCTGTTGCATAGAAATGCCACTCTGCCTCAATTCCAAAATCATGAACATGGTGGCATAAGTTTGAAAAGTTTTTTCTGTTTTTAAATTGCGCAGCTGCACCATCTGAGAAGTAGTAAATTTTTTTCAAATCTCTAATTACTTCCAACTTCAAATGAGAGATAAGCCTTTTCTGGAATAAATGAACAGCAGTGGTGTCATGCTGTAGACATTCAGAGATACATACAATACTTTTGTAGTGTATATTATGATCATTGTAGTAGACTGCTATAGGAAAAATAGTTGCTTGATCATTGTTCCAATGAAAAGACTGGGCTTCATCCTGTAGTACAAACGAATAATTTTCTGCAAAGTCCATACATACCACAGCTTCATTTACTCCAATATTCTGCTTCAAGTGATTATAATATTCTGCCTGTCTTCTTGCAATAAAAGAATGTCTCTTCAAAATCAACAACTGTTCACACAAAGTTTCTATAAACTCATCTGCAGTTTTGATGAAGGTTACTAAATTACATCTGTCAACAGAAACCCACTGCTTGTATGTAATGTTGTCCACCAGTTCATTATCTAGCAGCAACTGTAACTCATCTTTCAAATTATCTACACCTGGACATGAAGGACATTCATTAAGGTGGCATGCTGTGCCTGGCTCTTCACACATTAACTTCGCTAAACAGGAATTATAATTACTTATATCTGTGCCATCATTCAGTGTAATTTGTTTGGATTTCAACACTTGTAGCATTAATTTAACATTCTGATGCACTGTACAAACGCATACTGTGTGGGTACCACTTCCTCCAGCCAAGACGCAATGTTTAGGTCGTAAATCAGCAAATTTCGAAAATCCAATCTTATCAGTAGGATTTTTGTTTTTGAACAGCTCGTACACTTCCTTCAAGTTGCCCATCACTAGCCTCTTCTGTACATGAATTCTACTACTGTCACCCGTTTTCACAGAAACAAAATCTTTTTTTCCAGGCATAAGACGGCTGACATCATCACTGTTGTAGAACCCTATTACCTTCTCAATCACAGATTCATTTAAAACCTTTCCTGGTTTAGGATTTGGTGTTGCCAGAATACCCTTCGCTTTCACCAATGCTTTAGCTTTTCTTGCCATTCTGTTGCTAACCTGAAATTCATTTTGTATTTCACTGCATGACCAGCTTTTAGGTAGTACTGTTAAAATTTGCAATTTTTCACTAACACTTATATTTTCTTCTTGAAACTTTTCTTTTAGCTGACAAATGACTTCACATGATTCTGATTTATGGTCAACAGTTTTCTCTGTATTTGTACTTGCTGCTGTTAGTACCTTTTCTGTCAAACATTTTTTTATTTTACTGTATTTTTTATCACAGTATGATTTCATTTGCAACTTCCTCTTAGCAACAGGTGACTCCTCTAGAGAGCTTAGAGACTTATTAAGGTACTCTAAGGTAACATCTAAAGCTACAAATGATTCATCAACATTAGTAGGCCTAGTGGTATTGGCTACTGGTACTAAACAGTCATCTGTTGTATCTGTAACCTGTTTCTGCTTTGATAGTTCTTTCCTACAACTGTCACAAATTTTCATACCTACCACAATGGTGTCAAACATGTCACACATCCAGTCAGTAACAGGCCTCACACTTCTTTTCACACCCTGATGTCTGTCTTTCTTGAAAGGGTTGCAGCAGAAAATCTTTGCTGTTTCACTTACTTTTTCAGCCATACTGGGGAAATACACAATGCCTATTTTAATCACTGAACCCACTACTTTACATGCAGCAATACAGTCTTTGTACAGCCTTTGAAGAAAGGAAGCACACTGCATGAGAGTCAAGGCACAACTGAAGCCAGGTCCAACAGGTTACAACTTGCATTCCCTGGCTGACTCACATGCTTGCAGACTGTGTTTACTCATACCCATTTGACCACTTGCACAAGTTGGTATATGCATGTTGGTAAACAACTCCCTGGACAAAGGAATGGATTTTAGAATTAAGTGCAATATTCCTGTGTCATATATTCTTACCCAGCGTGCATAGTATTTGTTATAAATGTAAAAAAATATGATCCCATTTCGATCCCATAACAAAACTTGTAGGACATGATGCTGAAATATGTATGTTTCTGTGAGATTTTTTTCAAAATTTTCAAAATATAGGTTTTTGAAAAATTCAGTTTTCAAATTTTTTTTGGGTAACCTTGAAAATATTTTTTTTCGAAAGTACTCGTGTGACATATCAAATTAAAGCTCATAATATAAGCTACATTTTGGTACTTTTCCCACTCATCTATGTCAATTCCAGCTTGATTTATGCGTCATTTTGTGATTGCACTTATGCAGAAAATTTGGTTTTTTTCCATATTTCAGAAGGGTATAACTGGAAAACTACAACACATAAAAATCTGATATTTTGTACTTCAACATATCTCAGGTGGTACTTCATGACAACCAAGTATGACTAAAATCGGAGGTGGTCACGTTTTTCCATTGGTTCACTTGACATGGAATGACCCTTATGTCAGTGATGTTGATTGTGTATATGTGATTTGAAAAGCACTCTTTGACACAAGAGATCTTGACCCACATGGGTATTAATGTTGTCTTAATCATGTAACTTACATTTGGCACACACAATTTTCATCTCAACTACAGCGTATTATTAACAAAACAGAATGCCATTTTTACAGTGTATAAGACACTTTTTATACCCTTAAAATAGGGTATTCTTTATATAACAGTGTTTTGTTTGCCTTCCAAGATCTTTGTCAGACACACAGTCACTCCTGTTGACTCCTTCAAGAGCTTTATTGAGCCAGCAAATAGCACAACAGCACACATTAGTTTCTTGGGTTGTCAGTAGAGATAAGCTGAGTTGAGTTTACGAGTGTGTGTTTATAGTTAGTTACCATGAAAAGTACAGTCAACCCTCGATATAATGCCCCTCTTTACAGTGCCACCTTCGCACTGTGCCAATAAATGCAAGTGAACGGATCTTCTCCCATATAAAATACATAGGAAACCTCGATACTGTGCCAATTCATTTAGTGCCAGTGAATGTAAGACGAGATTGTTTTACAAAATATAGCTTGCAGTGATTTTTTCAGTTCCAGAATTCTTTTAAAACAGGCGTGAATGTTAGGAAGATTATTTAAGAAACATACTGTACTGTATTTCCAAGAAGTGAGTGTTCCCCTGCCACTAACTGTAAATATAGTGCGAAGGAATGAGGAAGCTAAGTTTAGAAGTCTGACAGACAGTCAGGGTGAGGGGTGGAGCAGGTAGAAAGAGCCTTCATACAATGAGACATTCCAAACTTTCACTTCTTTTAGTCCCGTGTCCATTCAGGTGTTAAACACTACACTACAGTTAATCGTAAGATTGTTAAAATGAAGAAACATGTTGTTACACTTCAAGAGAAACTAGCAATTTTTGAATACAGTAAAAGGTTTCCCAAATCTAGCCAGCAGGTTATTGCATTACATTTTTCATTATTGTGGGGGAAAGATGTTTAGGCAATTTTGTGAGTGAGAGAAAAAATTGTTATTTGCCTTTTAATAATACAGTATAATAAATTAAAACAGCACAGCATTATGCTGTTTTTATTTTAAAAATGGAATTTTGTTTTAGTGCCACTCTTGCTTTGTGCCACTAAGTGTTAGAGAACGGATGGTGGCATTAGATCGAGGGTTTACTGTACTTAACAACACAGTGCCATCAAGAAGTCGCTCCGCAGCACTTGTGCAGGTGAGAATGGAATTAATCTGCCATGGCTAGAATGTTCTGGTACAATCATTTTTGAAGCAAGATATAAAACTAATATAAGTAGGCTGCTAATACTTAAAAATGTTTACAGTTTTCTTGATGATACATTTATTAACTTGCAAGCAGATGTTAACATGGCATACTCTGGTATACCTGCTATGAATGTGAAAGGAAAGTAGGGTGACAAATACAGTGAATGCCACTTAATGTAATTGCGGATAATGTTATCAATTGTATGAAGTCCTGTATGGATTAATACTCATACTTTGAAAAAGTACTGTCTATTGTTATCAAAGATTCTGTTTATGTTATCACATTTTCCTTTTGGCGGCTTTACTTCCAAGTACTATACGTGATCCAAAATTTCGTTTTTAAGGGTTTCATTTGATAAGCCTACTACTGTACTGTTTGTACTGGAAGTAGCAATTCTGTTCCCAGCTCACAGGATGACCAGTTTGAGGGGGTGGCATTACCTAACTTTCTCTTTTAAGCAATAAAACATGTTTCACCCCACAGTTAAGCTGCAGCTTTTGATTTATGAACAAAACAGTGTTGACATGCAGTGATGGCTAGTGTAAAATGAAAAGACTTGAACAGACAGGCGTTTGATGTTTTGCTACGTGGTGTTCACCATAGGTCAGTATAGACTTCAAAAAACACTCGTAACTGAGTATGGAGTGTTGGTTAATGGACACCTAAAGGAAAGTCAAAACAATTAAAAACTGGTTGAAAATATAGTTGCTTGCAGTCTATTACTGTATTAGCCTATGATTGATTAGGTGAGTCACAGTTACATATTATTTTATGAATAAATATTTTTAATTCTGTTTTGTAGTGTATTATCTGATGTATGAATAAATAACCATTTAATTCCTTCGGCTACTGTTATTAGCCGGTTAATATTATCAGATTAGCTGCGCCCTGAAGTGATCACAATAAGTGGCGTGCACTGTATAACCATAGCTCGGAGAGAGTTCTTGATGGCACTGTAGTACTTTCACTTTCAATTTTGCTTTTTGCTGAAAATTGTGGTGTGTCTTATACAGTGGAAAATTTGGCAGTGTTGAGAAAACATATGTTACACTTTGTTACATGTGTGACTGACTACGTTACTTTACATGTTTTTACACAAGCACTTTGTTGTTGTGCTGAACATGAGGTAGACTGTTTATATAACATTTGTTACATCTGGGTGTATTATGTGTCGTAGCACAGGAACATTAAATCACTTAAAAAAGAAAGAATGAAAAAATTCATTGAAAGGATTTTATACAGACAATGTCCCTGGTGATTATGAAAGTTTGTAGCATTTCAAGACAGGTTCAACAAATGTGACAATTTGTCAGGTTCTACATACATCTTTGTTTTACAAATGAACAAATCTGTTATGATGATGACATAAATATGGATGTTTTGGTGTACAATAACTGTATTACAATACAAAAACAGCTTTGTAAACTTTGTCTTAGTTCTCAGTCACAGTTCCTTAGAATTGTCTATCTTGAAATGATTTTTTCCTAACACTTGTCATTGCTTTACCAATATCAAATTCAACATCAACAGCATTCGCATCACAACAATTTTGTTCAACTGAGTGAAATATACTTGTGAGCTTCATATATATATATATATGTCTATCCCATTAGGGATGGGTCGATACCAGATTTTCTCAATACCGATAGATGATTTTTTCCTCGATACTTCGATAATCGATACCGTCAACATTTCCAGTTTCAATAAATACATTAAAAATTAAAAGTCGAGAGAACTACGTAATACCACCTAAATTAATTATGTGTGCATATTTAATTAGAGACAAAATTTAATATCAGTAGCCTATAATTATTTTTAAACTCTACATTAAAACTAAACATTTGACAGGAAACGAAACAATTAAGAATCTCTTCTGCTTGGATTTTAAGAGTCGGAAAGTCTTTATTTATGACTAGACAAAAGTCACAGAGTGGTTTTCTCCATTTCAAGGAGAAATAAAAATATTTACTATAATCAGTAGACTACTGAAAGTAGAAAGAGATACTGCATTCCCTTAAATTACAGAATTACCAAGGTATCGAAAAAGTACTGAGTGAGTTTTCTGAAGTATCGCTCGATACCGATACCATACAAGTATCGAGAGTATAGAGGACCCATCCCTAAAATATATATATGTCTAATTATGTAACTATGAATTAATCTCATTAATCCAAATGTTTGCCAATCCGAACAGGCCGCAGTCGCATTTAGTTCGGAGTAGTTGGATACTGCTGTACTTTCTTACATAAAGACTTAAGAACGGCCCAGTTATTACATCAACAGAAGGGAAAATGCCAAGTATTAACCCTAGTTGAAACCATGCTTTTGTTTCTTCCCTCTTATTTTTATAAAATAATAGTCTCATAATTTTGTTTTTAACGTTAATTAATTGACTGAAATAAATACAAATATTAGCATAGGTTTGACAGAAACAAAATCCAGAATGGAAAATTACAATTGCGAAGTGTGAGTTTGACTGAGTTTTGTTGGGCTTAGCACCAGATATACAACACTAAAATCAGTGAGTCCAAGAACATATTCACATATTGCTGTAACTACAAATGTGTCATAGCGCTGGCAGTACTCTGCAGAAGACCTGGGTTCATGTCTACCTTGGTATGTATAAGCTTGTATAAGGTAAAGTAAAGTGATCCCTATACAGGCCATGGAGACCCAGAGGGTTCCAGGAGGTTGAGGCTCCCACATTTTGAACGTTCTGCACATGGTGGTAAGGTTGTCAGCCTTACGAACCGGCCGCCTTTACCCCCAGGATTGCTCCTGGTACTCATTTCTGTTAGAGGCTGAGTCGACCCCAGGGCCATAGTGCCACCAGAAGGATTAGACCAATTGAAAAATCTCAATGACCTCATCGGATATCGAACCCGCGACCTTCTGGTTTAGCGCAGCGCCTCAACCACTATGCTACAGCGTACCTTATACATAAACTTGTATTTTTTCAACTTTGCTCTTCTTGAAAACTAATAATATGCAGAGATTATTTTTTACAATGTGCTGAGAATGCATGGCCCGGTGTCCTGGAAGCAAATCAGTCTGGTAAAGGTGCTCCAGTGGCATATCACAAAAATAATGTCTGTATTTTTAAAATTGCCTTTTTTAAATTAGCCTATTTTTCTAATGGCTTTTTAAAATTAGCCTATTTTTAAAATTGCATTTTTAAATTAGCCTATTTTTAAAATTGCATTTCTATTAGCCTATTTTTAAATTGCATTTTTAAATTTGCCTATTTTTAAATTAGCCTAAATTTAAGATGGCTTTTTAAATTTTGCCTATTTTTAAAATGGCATTTTTAAATTTGCCTATTTTTAAGATAGCCTAAATTTAAAATGGCATTTGTAAATTAGCCATTTTGGAAATGGTATTTTTAAATTAGCCATTTTGGAAATGGTATTTTTAAATTAGCCTAAATTTTAAAATGGCATTTTTAAATTAGCCTATTTTTAAAATGGCATTTTTAAATTAGCCTATTGTTAAACGGCATTTTTAAATTAGCCTATTTTTAAAACGGCATTTTTAAGATAGCCTAAATTTAAAACGGCATTTTTAAGATAGCCTAAATTTAAAATGGCATTTTTAAATTAGCCATTTTGGAAATGGTATTTTTAAATTAGCCATTTTGGAAATGGTATTTTTAAATTAGCCTAAATTTTAAAATGGCATTTTTAAATTAGCCTATTTTTAAAACGGCATTTTTAAATTAGCCTATTTTTAAAACGGCATTTTTAAATTAGCCTATTTTTAAAACGGCATTTTTAAATTAGCCTATTTTTAAAACGGCATTTTTAAATTAGCCATTTTGGAAATGGCATTTTTAAATTAGCCTAAATTTTAAAATGGTATTTTTAAATTAGCCTAGTTTTAAAACGGCATTTTTAAATTAGCCTAGTTTTAAAACGGCATTTTTAAATTAGCCTATTTTTAAAACGGCATTTTTAAGATAGCCTAAATTTAAAATTGCATTTTTAAATTAGCCATTTTGGAAATGGTATTTTTAAATTAGCCTAAATTTTAAAATGGCATTTTTAAATTAGCCTATTTTTAAAACGGCATTTTTAAGATAGCCTATTTTTAAAACGGCATTTTTAAGATAGCCTAAATTTAAAATGGCATTTTTAAATTAGCCATTTTGGAAATGGTATTTTTAAATTAGCCTACATTTTAAAATGGCATTTTTAAATTAGCCTATTTTTAAAACGGCATTTTTAAATTAGCCTATTTTTAAAACGGCATTTTTAAGATAGCCTAAATTTAAAATGGCATTTTTAAATTAGCCATTTTGGAAATGGTATTTTTAAATTAGCCTAAATTTTAAAATGGCATTTTTAAATTAGCCTATTTTTAAAATGGCATTTTTAATTAGCCTATTTTTAAAACGGCATTTTTAAGATAGCCTATTTTTAAAACGGCATTTTTAAGATAGCCTAAATTTAAAATGGAATTTTTAAATTAGCCCATTTTTAAAACGGCATTTTTAAGATAGCCTATTTTTAAAACGGCATTTTTAAGATAGCCTAAATTTAAAATGGCATTTTTAAATTAGCCATTTTGGAAATGGTATTTTTAAAATAGCTTAAATTTTAAAATGGCATTTTTAAATTAGCCTATTTTTAAAACGGCATTTTTAAATTAGCCTATTTTTAAAACGGCATTTTTAAGATAGCCTAAATTTAAAATGGCATTTTTAAATTAGCCATTTTGGAAATGGTATTTTTAAAATAGCCTATTTTTAAAATGGCATTTTTAAATTAGCCTATTTTTAAAACGGCATTTTTAAGATAGCGTAAATTTAAAATGGCATTTTTAAATTAGCCATTTTGAAAATGGTATTTTTAAATTAGCCTAAATTTTAAAATGGCATTTTTAAATTAGCCTATTTTTAAAACGGCATTTTTAAATTAGCCTATTTTTAAAACGGCATTTTTAAGATAGCCTAAATTTAAAATGGCACTTTTAAATTAGCCATTTTGGAAATGGTATTTTTAAATTAGCCTAAATTTTAAAATGGCATTTTTAAATTAGCCTATTTTTAAAACGGCATTTTTAAATTAGCCTATTTTTAAGATAGCCTATTTTTAAAACGGCATTTTTAAGATAGCCTAAATTTAAAATGGCATTTTTAAATTAGCAATTTTGAAAATGGTATTTTTAAATTAGCCATTTTGGAAATGGTATTTTTAAATTGGCCTAAATTTTAAAATGGCATTTTTAAATTAGCCTATTTTTAAAAAGCATTTTTAAATAGCCTATTTTTAAAACGGCATTTTTAAATTAGCCTATTTTTAAAACGGCATTTTTAAGATAGCCTAAATTTAAAATGGCATTTTTAAATTAGCCATTTTGGAAATTGTATTTTTAAAATAGCCTATTTTTAAAATTGCATTTTTAAATTAGCCTATTTTTAAAACGGCATTTTTAAGATAGCCTAAATTTAAAATGGCATTTTTAAATTAGCCATTTTGGAAATGGTATTTTTAAAATAGAATATTTTTAAAATGGCATTTTTAAATTAGCCTATTTTTAAAACGGCATTTTTAAGATAGCCTAAATTTAAAATGGCATTTTTAAATTAGCCATTTTGGAAATGGTATTTTTAAATTAGCCTAAATTTTAAAATGGCATTTTTAAATTAGCCTATTTTTAAAGTGGCATTTTTAAATTAGCATATTTTTAAAACGGCATTTTTAAATTAGCCTATTTTTAAAACGGCATTTTTAAGATAGCCTAAATTTAAAATGGCATTTTTAAGATAGCCTAAATTTAAAATGGCATTTTTAAATTAGCCATTTTGGAAATGGTATTTTTAAATTAGCCTAAATTTTAAAATGGATTTTTAAATTAGCCTATTTTTAAAACGGCATTTTTAAATTAGCCTATTTTTATAGCCTAAATTTAAAATGGCATTTTTAAATTATCCATTTTGAAAAAGGTATTTTTAAATTAGCCTAAATTTTAAAATGGCATTTTTAAATTAGCCTATTTTTAAAACGGCATTTTTAAATTAGCCTATTTTTAAAACGGCATTTTTAAGATAGCCTAAATTTAAAATGGCATTTTTAAATTAGCCATTTAGGAAATGGTATTTTTAAATTAGCCTAAATTTTAAAGTGGCATTTTTAAATTAGCCTATTTTTAAAACTGGCATTTTTAAATTAGCCTAAATTTAAAATGGCATTTTTAAATTAGCCTATTTTTAAGATAGCCTATTTTTAAAACGGCATTTTTAAGATAGCCTAAATTTAAAATGGCATTTTTAAATTAGCCATTTTGAAAATGGTATTTTTAAATTAGCCATTTTGGAAATGGTATTTTTAAATTGGCCTAAATTTTAAAATGGCATTTTTAAATTAGCCTATTTTTAAAAAGCATTTTTAAATTATCCTATTTTTAAAACGGCATTTTTAAATTAGCCTATTTTTAAAACGGCATTTTTAAGATAGCCTAAATTTAAAATGGCATTTTTAAATTAGCCATTTTGGAAATGGTATTTTTAAAATAGCCTATTTTTAAAACGGCATTTTTAAGATAGCCTAAATTTAAAATGGCATTTTTAAATTAGCCATTTTGGAAATGGTATTTTTAAATTAGCCTAAATTTTAAAATGGCATTTTAAATTAGCCTATTTTTAAAATGGCATTTTTAAATTAGCCTATTTTTAAAACGACGTTTTTAAATTAGCCTATTTTTAAAACGGCATTTTTAAGATAGCCTAAATTTAAAATGGCATTTTTAAGATAGCCTAAATTTAAAATGGCATTTTTAAATTAGCCATTTTGGAAATGGTATTTTTAAATTAGCCTAAATTTTAAAATGGCATTTTTAAATTAGCCTATTTTTAAAACGGCATTTTTAAATTAGCCTATTTTTATAGCCTAAATTTAAAATGGCATTTTTAAATTAGCCATTTTGGAAATGGTATTTTTAAATTAGCCTAAATTTTAAAATGGCATTTTTAAATTAGCCTATTTTTAAAACGGCATTTTTAAATTAGCCTATTTTTAAAACGGCATTTTTAAGATAGCCTAAATTTAAAATGGCATTTTTAAGATAGCATAAATTTAAAATGGCATTTTCAAATTAGCCATTTTGGAAATGGTATTTTTAATTTAGCCTAAATTTTAAAATTGCATTTTTAAATTAGCCTATTTTTAAAACGGCATTTTTAAATTAGACTATTTTTATAGCCTAAATTTAAAATGGCATTTTTAAATTAGCCATTTTGGAAATGGTATTTTTAAATTAGCCTAAATTTTAAAATGGCATTTTTAAATTAGCCTATTTTTAAAACGGCATTTTTAAATTAGCCTATTTTTAAAACGGCATTTTTAAGATAGCCTATTTTTAAAACGGCATTTTTAAGATAGCCTAAATTTAAAATGGCATTTTTAAATTAGCCATTTTGAAAATTTTATTTTTAAATTAGCCTAAATTTTAAAATGGCATTTTTAAATTAGCCCATTTTTAAATTAGCCTATTTTTAAAACGGCATTTTTAAGATAGCCTAAATTTAAAATGGCATTTTTAAATTAGCAATTTTGGAAATGGTATTTTTAAATTAGCCTAAATTTTAAAATGGCATTTTTAAATTTGCCTATTTTTAAAATGGCATTTTGGATTTTTTATTTTTGAATTTTTTAGATTTAAAATTTTGTATTTTCTATTTAATTTTTTATTTTTTTATTTTATATTTTTTTAATCTTAAATGTTTTTGACTTCCAATCCTGATTGTTGCTGCAAAATCTCAAACAGGACTGAGCGTTCTGACGTTGCAGAGCATTGTCCTTGAGTTCACTTCCCCTCAAAATTGGCACGCCTCGTCCAGTATGGCCAGCTGCACTTGTTAACACATGTTTGACATACCCTCGCGTTGCCGCTCAACATACAGAGCCACAGAACGCTGCCAGTGTGGCCAGGTTTCAGTCAATCAGCAGGCATATTTATGGTTACTTTGAAGATTTATGTTTCAGAAAGCTATAGGCTAATAATAACTTTATAATACAATAGTTTAGTTTCCTGATCTTCTTTGTATGTTACAACTTAGGCTTATATGTTTGGCAATATTCATTCAATTAAAAATAAATGCAAAAGATGATGTTTAATATATTATTATGTATATTGTTGTTTGGCAATATTCATTCAATTAAAAATAAATTCAAAGGATGATGTTTAATGTATTATTATATATATTGTTGTTTGGCAATATTCATTCCAATAAAAATAAATGCAAAATATGATGTTTAATGTATTACTATGTATATTGTCCTAAATCATTTAAATGATCAGAGGACATAAATAAATAAAATAAAAAGTTATATTCATGTGATCTTTCTTAGAAACCACGAATATCTGGAAAAAGGGCATAACTAAATTTTCTTAGGATTTTTTCTTCACTATAGGTGTAATTGAATTGGACTTCAGAATCAAGCATATAGTTAATCACATAACTAACAAAAAAATATTTATTGGATTCGTGGTACAAGACCTGTGACTTTAACATAGTTTTCTTTGTTTATCTCAAAACTAAGATTTTTGAGTTACGCCCTTCTTCCATCCACTCCCTCAATCATAAAATGTTAAAAGACCAAATCAAGCATTCCAAATCCTCGCTCTTAAACAGTGCTGCTACGTATCTTGTCTTGTTAAAGCCTGGCTGCTTGTGAACACTATTCAAGTTAGTGTTCACCGGAAGGACTTTGGATGTTTATACCATATTTACTCGAATATAATGCACCCTCGAATTTCATGCGCACCAATGGTAGGATAGGTATTTTATTTGGAATTTTGTCATAGCATTAAGGGAATAATGAACCACCACGTAAACATTTGAAATTACCATTAAATTTAACTGCCAGTTTTAGGCCTACAAGTATATTCACTGACACATTATTCACTGACGTGTTCGTCAGTGGAATCCTCGATTTTGTTTAAATTTTACACATGGGGTGCTTATACTAAGAGCATCATCATAAGATATTCTTCTCTTCTTGCTCTCCATTTCATGACTACTAACTAGTATTTTTATACGCTCTAAGTAATGCTAGTAATAGGCCAACGATAAAATTAATGGAGTCGAGAATTACAGCAGTGCATTGTTACGCAGATAAAAGTTACCGGTACTGCCAACCTACAAAACGGATTTGTACTCAAATTTAATGCGCTCTCAAATTTAACACGCACCTCAGTTTTGAAAGCTACAAATGGACAAAAAAGGTATGCGTTATATTCGAGTTAATACTATATTTATATTGATTCAATTCATCCTATAGGGATTGCATACCCCATCTATTTTAATTTTTCTTTTGTTTTTGGAAAGTATTTCTCGAGTTTGTTTTATTACATGGAAATGATAATTTTGTTTATTCCTATGCGAGAAGGATTTTGTTTAGTTTGTTTAAATAATACAAGAGAAAGGATATTATATATGTAACTTGTCTTTGTAAAGACCATTATTTCTCTACCATCTTTTAAATCAAAGATGCATCCGTTCCAAACCGAGCTCATGTTAAAGTCTCAGTCTCTGTTGGAGGCAGTGTGTTCCTCTGAAACATCAGAGTTTTCAAGTTACTCACTTGGTTAGCGATACAGTAACATACCTCAACAAAAAATTGTGTACCTTACCCTACAAAGGGATTAAATTTTTAAAAATATATTTTACTATACAATGGTGGTACAGTCGGTCAAATAAAAAAACATCAGGCGGTATTTGATAAAGTATCACGAACGAGCATATGCACATGTACAGGAAGACTTAAGGTTAGGTTCACACATGCCTCTTGTCGATCCATGTATTTTCTTGATTATTTAATCAATTTTGTTCCTAAACGAACATATATAGAAGGCTGTGTCTATATGCCTCACATCCACCAGATTCTTGGTTGCAAATTATTATTATATTAATAATGAATAAATTCGCGAAGAATATGTTTATTCAAGGAGCATTTTTTAAGATTTTATTTTATAATACCGGTACTTGAAGTGCAAAATCAGTAACTTATGCTCAACTTCTGCGACCAATCTAGCATCTTGCTCCAGCGTCAAAATATGCAGCCGGCCAGATCCATGTTTGCTATGAAAACTTCCGGCTGCATTATAGCTGAGCTGCTCTTTCATAAATATGGAACCTTCTCGCTGCTTCAGAGGCTGAAAAATGCAGGTCAATTACAGCCCTAACTACACTTTCTCTCAAGCTAGCATTTGTATGTGGCGCGATGACACAAAGGAAAATGAATTACGACAATACATTAAGTTGAATATCGTGTGTTGCGCATTCCGCGTTGTTCATTTTTTCCCTCCTTTCGCATGGCCTCATATGTTCCGAGAATGACTTGTATTTTATGTCTTTTATAGGAAACTTGTGAACTAATGCGTTAAAACTTTAATTGTAACTGCATACGAGTCCCGACGTTTTTTATTTGACCGACTGTACATGGCAACCTGCATTGCCCTAAAAAAGCGCTAAGTGAAATTCTTAATAGCGTGGTTGCAAAGTTGCTCGACATATAGCACCGCAGGTAAGGACCAATGCTATTTCTTTACAAGGATTCTTGATTATCTCATAAACTTAATTTTGCCAATTTTTGTAACGTAAGGTACACAATTAGCACTCATTTTTTCCAGCACCATTTCCAAACTTTGTTTCTTTCCTAAACAGTACTCAACTATATTTCTCACTTCCTCAGACAACAGACTGCCTGTATTGCTTTGATATGAAATCCACTCTTACCAAATTTAACTTCCTGATTAAAACATTAGAACAAATATATGTCTTGAAGACATCTTCAAATTTGGTCAGTTGTTATCACTAGGGACCGGATTTTTAGGTTTTTAAAAACACTGTTTTAGGTTTTCCATTAGGTGAAATAGTTTTTTTTAGGTTTTTTGTCTAAAATATCGTTTTTGGGTAGAATAATTGGTTTAATGAATTTGAATGTGCTACATAGGATTCACTACATAATACTTGTAAAGTTTAACTTAACAAAATTGACTTAAATTTGTGTAAACTTGCTTTAGGACAACATTATACAATTGAAGAAGGAAAGCATAAACAATCAAAAGAAGCAGTGAAAATAAGATTGCCTCACATTTCTTGGTTACAGTATATCACTAAATATCTTTCAAGATTCCCATCTGTGAAGTACTTTCTGTTATCTCTTAGTTAATAGTTAATAGCTAAACAAGCGCTTTAAAACACATCCTTGTTCAGACACGGCAACAATGGTTGTTCGTACAAATATTTTAAAAGGAATACGCTGGTACTCTTACACTTCCTCTCTTGATACTGTCCATCGTGGACGACAATGGGTTGAACGAAACGCTGGTGGTATTAATTTCAACGCGACAAAAATTATTGTCTCTCCACAAAATATCAATTTCTCAACTGACAAACAAAAAAGACAAAAAAAAATAGTCTAAATTAGATATTTTAGGTATATTAGGTTTTTATACCTCATTTAGGTATTTTTAGGTGCCACAGAATTAATGTGGGTGAATCCTATAGGCATGATTCGAAAAAGTGTATGAGCGCTTTTTGATTTGGAAGTAAGGAAAAAAATAGGTAAAAACCTAAAAATCCGGTCCCTAGTTATCACTATTACTGGTACATGGCATTCCAGACTGATATGTTTGCCTAATACAGTAAAATAAGATATAAACTAGTATCATACACTGAGATGTAATAAACACATTGTACAGCAGAATCCCAATTATCCAAACTCCAATTATCTCCAGCGATTTGTGAGAAAATGTAAAAATTAATACTGTAAAGTACATTGTATACACATACCTTAACATAATTTTAATCCTACACTACATTTGTATGTAGTTTTTACCATAGATTATACTGACTATTCCATTCATATGCTGCGTGTTTGATATTGACCAATAACATTTAGCAATTCCCCAGATTTTGGTCAATTACAATCGTTTATCTTATAAAATGCTTGCTATTAATATGAGGATGCTGTTTTATCGATAAAATCGTCTGTTCGTTGCTGGACACTTAAGCATCAATGTGCCGTCACATGTTGCCATTAAGCAGCAACAAAACAGATTATTTTATACAACATAAGTTGTTTGGAATATAAATGTACTTTGATTAAAAACACAATTTCGATTCTGTGCAAGCCAGTTCGTGTGTTTATTCTATTCTGCTGTTAGCTTACCTCAATTAAGTTAACTATATCTTATTTAGCTTATATCTTATTAACTAATTTCTTTAGTGTCTTTTGAATTTATGTCCTGTTTAATTCTATCTCTCTTATATTGTAATTGCTCTCTCCATATTGTATTCTGGTGAAGTGGAAGAAAGAATCACTAGGTTCTAACTTTATCAGATTAAATAATAAATTGAATTATATGCACCATTGGTAGCACTGGTCACCACATGATAACTCTAATTGATTGATGAATGGTTGATTCATAATAGGCCATGATCTAGTAGCTGTTAGTTTTGTTTTTATACAACAAAGCACGAAAGTAATTATTATTTGTATAATCCGTTATATTTTTATTCATGGAATAGTCTTAATAAATCCAACTAGAGTTGAAGAGTTTCATCAGATAAATTCGCTCCTGCTGTGCAGTCGCGAATCTATCGATAAACTCTTCTACTTTCGTGGGATTACTTACGATAAATTCAAGTTCAATGGTCGTGAATAAATCTGAAAATGAATAAGACATTGCTATTTGTGTCATGGCAAAACAATCTAACTTATTTATTATGTTGACTATCAAGGATAGTCTTGCTGCACCAATACTTTTCATCACCGGTTTTATTTTTTAAATTAAAACTCCTAGTTACTAATATTATCGTGTTATTAATATTGTATTTATTATTGTATGAGATTTGAAATTCTTCACCACACATATAACTAATCTTACAATATTTTCATATCTCATATGCAAATTCTACGAGGGTCATTTCAGAAGTCATGGCAACTATTTTATATATTCCGAATAACCACATATGCGGTTATTACTAGAGACCGGATTTTAAAGGGAAATTTTTCACCCAAAAATGGACGAAAAAAGGGAAAATTATTGCCAAAAAACGGTGGGAAAAAAGGGAAAGTTATTGCCAAAAAAAGGTGGGAAAAAAGGGAAAATTATTGCCAAAAAAGGTGGGGAAAAAGGGATATAAAAGTAAGAGAGAGTAAAAATTCAACAGAGAGATACATGTTTGTTTTATGTAAAATAGCTCTACAGCTGCTTATTCTGTAACATCTAATGACTGAAGAATTTTTTTGATCTTGTTGAAATTCTCACAGAGGAAAATAGCACACGAAATTCATGTTCCCCACCTTGTTATAATGGGAAACTTAGGCAATGGCAAGCCTGTCGTTTACCTGTAACGCTCTATTCTGCTGGGAGGAATTATTTTTTCAATGGTGAATCAGTGAAAACAGTTTTTAATGTTTTCATATTGCCAAATACTGGATAATTTACGAATTTTTCAAAATAAATTAGCAAAAACGGTACTGGAAAGGGAAAGTTCCTAAAAAAAGGGAGATGAGCCTAAAAAAGGAAAAAAAGGGAAGTTAAAACCAGGTCATTTGCAGTTGATACTTACTCGGTAATGTCCTGTTCAATTTTATCACGTTTTGTGATGAGATATAAAAAAAGGAATTCCCTTTAAAATCCGGTCTCTAGTTATTACACTATATACATTTGAAAACATGGTGTACACAGTACGGGATGCGACCACCAGATGATGTCTGAGTGCATTGGTGTCCAGTAGACAACACATCCAAACATTAGTATCCTAGAGACTGTGTTCCGAAATGGATGTCACTAAAATTGAACAGCGAGCATTTCTTCTCATCAGTGTCATGCCGAGCTACGAGAAGCATTGGGTGATAGAGCTTGCCCTATCGAACTGTTCCGCGTTGTGTGGAGGCCTTCAAATGCCTTCCTCATCGTGGGCAAAGATGTGTGGATGCCTTGGGGGAATATTTTGAAAGTTGTTAGCTCGTAAGAGTACGAGTATTACGCTTACGTTTTGTGCATATGTAACACGAATAAAACAATGATCTCTATTCATGCATTTTCAATGTCCCTTACCCATAGCACCTTGTATCCGGATAACAATTTAGTACCAGCATTGCGAAGAACATTCCAACGACTTTCAATCGTATATCCTGATTTTTGTTTCCTGCAGCTTTTTTGACTGATAAATAACAGTTGCCATGTCTTCTGAAATTATCCTTGTATATACCCAATTGCTTTGTTCAAATCAAAGAAGTTACAAGTATGAAGATGTTTCAGTAATACTTTTGTCTTTAATACTTTCCAAGCTTTATCGATGTTCATGTCATCCATAGCTCCTAGTTCTGCAATGTTTTCTAGAACTGCAAATCTAATTAAAATCTTGACTTTGTAAGCATTCTTAATTTGGTCTTCATCTATCTTTTTCAGATTGAATCTTTCTGATTTTTGCTTATCTATTCTCAAATAGTCTGGATAATTGGAGATATACTGTAATTAAAACTAAAGTAATAAATTAACAGAGCTGACATCACAAAGAAAACATAATAATTTATAATAAATATGGCACTGTATTGCTGAACTCTGACAAGTGGAAACAACAGAGTCTTGATAATTCAATATTCCCGTAAATTGAAAGTTCAAAAAGTCTGAAGTAACAAAATGTGCACAATTGCCTTATACATAGAGATACAATTTTTTCATGGATTGTAATAATACAAAATTTGTTAATATATAATAAAGAGTTATCAGTATTAATTACATAGCAAGTGTCCCCATAATTAATAGTTTTACTATCGTAATTAAATGCAAATTGTATCTAACCTCATTAAATGAATGCTTACTTATGATTTACAACAAAATGAATAATTCATTGCGATATTTATGCGAAACTGACAAATTAAAATCCTTATTTCAAGAAAAACACCTTCCGCAACATCAAGAGACATGAAAGCTCAAGTTGAAGGTCCTTGATTCCTGACTTTTAGCAGTTTGGAACATATTTGTAAGGAGGACAAATTGTGCAACTTAATTAATAAAACAACATGAAGTTTTATATGCAGAAGTTTCAAAACTGACTGACAAATTTTTAAAAATTCTTTCTTCATATCTACTTCAATATGTCCCTTATTATTAAGTGCCAGTATGGTACTTCATAAGATTGTGTGGGGGGACGAAAAAATGTCTGTCCGTCTGTCTGTACGCACCATAACTCAAATACGCTTTTTCGGATTTTCATGAAACTTGGTATTGAACCTAATCTATTGACCGGTACCGGAGTAAAACCCAATTTAATGTCTATTTTAAAGGCGCAGTAACTCAAATACGCTTTATCGGAGTTTTATAAAACTTTGTATACACATTTAAAATGTCCATGGGAAGACATATATTGATATTGGATAAAATCGGTTGACCTGTTTCGGAGTAATGCTCAATTTAGTGCCTATTTTATGGTAATATACGTATTAGAAAGAATTTATGAAATGCAAATCATTTATCATGACAACATAGCCCATTGTTTTACTGTGATCTTATAAGGCTTTGGAAATTAAAATACAGTTAGCTATGACAAATAACACTATTGCTTTACATGCGCTTATCCAACTAGACCGTTAAACTGACCCAGGTGGCCGAGATGGTAACGTCTTGGCCTCACATTCTGGAGTTCCATGGTTCAAATCCCGAAACCGGCCAATTTGACTTTTTTTGTATCCTGCATATCATAATTGCAAAAACATACTGGCACTTTGTTACATCAGTTTAGCTGATTTTTATTAAAACTCAATTATTAAGTGCCAGTATGGTACTTTATGAGATTGTGTGATGGACGAAAAAATGTCTGTCCGTCTGTCTGTCCGTGTGTCTGTACGCACCATAACTCAAATACGCTTTTTCGGATTTTCATGAAACTTGGAAAACACATTTATAATGTCCATGGGAAGAACCCTATTGATATTGAACCAAATCGGTTCACCGGTACCGGAGTAATGCCCAATTTAGTGCCTATTTTAATAGATTATGGCGCCTTTCTAATAGAAAGGCGCCATCGCTCAAATACGCTGTATCGGATTTCCATGAAACTTGGTATACCAATTTATGACGACCATGAGAAGTGCCCTATTGAATTTGAACCTAATCTGTTGACCGGTACCGGAGTAAAACCCAATTTAGTGTATATTTTAAAGACGCGGTAACTCAAACACGCTTTACCGGATTTTTATGAAACTTTGTATACACATTTATAATGTCCATGGGAAGACGTCTATTCATAATGGATAAAATCGGTTGACCTGTTTCGGAGTAATGCTCAATTTAGTGCCTATTTTATGGTAATATACGTATTCGAAAGAATTTATAAAAAAAAATGAAAATCAGTTATCTTGACAACATAGCCTATTGTTTTACTGTTATCTTATAAGGCCTTGGAAATTAAAATACAGGTAGCTATGACAAAAAACATATTGATTTACATGCGCTTATCCAACTAGACCGTTAAAATGACCCAGGTGGCCGAGATGGTAGACCTTTGTTCTTCCGTAAGCCCTGCTTAATGAATAAATCTGGAGCTTAACTTGGAAATCAATTAAAAAAAAAAAAAAACATATTCTGCATATCATAATTGCAGTCATAACTGATTAAACAAAAACATACTGGCACTTTGTTACATCAGTTTACCTGATTTTATTACTTCTTCACATTGATAATCCCTAACAAGTAAGAAACGAACAGGGATTTTCCTAAACAAGCCAGGGGATAAGACGCAACCTTATTTCCACCATGTGCTTCACTCAAAATGTCAGAAATTGTTTCTTTCCTTGTGGTGACTGAAAGTATGCTTTTTTTTTTTTTTTGTGCAGTTTTGTAAGTCTGATTTTTTTGTTATAGTTCGAGGTAGTCTCGCTCATGTCCACCTCAAGTTACCAAGACTCTGCTGTATGTCCAGGGCACTATTTCATAAAACTCTACATGTGTGACAAATACAACAATTATGTCAAGTGTGACAAATTTGTCAAGATGTCTTGACAATTGTATTTTTCATAAACATTACAACTTTTCCTTACATTACAGGAAAATTAATGTAAATTGTCAGACTAAAAGAACCCTTTTCGTAAATGCAACAATTTTATGTCAAACCTAAAGATTACTTTAGTACACTGTAGATGGCTCTCATATACACGTGCAATAATCTATCTCAACATTGAATGTGATACCTAAGCAATGATTATTACTGTAGAAAATAATTGAATTATATTTCTCTTTGAATACGAGGTCACTGAATTGAAAGTTAGGTTAATCCGTTGCCTAAATTTAGCAAGTTTATTAACAAGAAAGTTTTAATAAAAAAATAAAAATAAAAAGTTTGTCAAGTTATGCCACACATTTACATAACCTGCTCTGTTGGCCTTCATATGAAAGATTGCCTGTCACTTCTGTAATGACAATTCTACCTTTTTGTAAATTTGTAATTATGTCAACAAAAATTAATGTTCTATAAATGGTAGGATTCCTAAGTTTTGACAAATTTGTGAGACTTTTACCTGTAAACTCAAAAGTTTTGAGAAACAATATGTAAATATGTAAATATGTAAATATGTAAAATTGTCATACAAATCTACAACATTGTCATGGCATTTATGTAAATTTGTCAGGTTTTATGAAAAACGCAATTGTCAAAATGTAAACCTGTAAAAAAATTTACTGATACCTTGTCACATGTAAAATTCTAACTTTTATGAAATACGGCCCAGAACGTTCATGATTACTTGCCAGAAATTACAAATGTCTCATGAAACAGGAAACAAATATAATATTGTCATGAGACAGACTCCATGCTTTCCAATGAATACTGTGATGGACATTTTTCTGCATCTTGTCATTTCTGATGATAAAGAAGCAAGAAACACCATGTTGAAAATGAAACTAAGAACCTTTACATTGCACCCAGTATTATTGAATCACTGCTTAAGCACTCATTTTATTAAGTTTTTGTTTGTTTGTTTGTTTGTTTGTATAAACAATAAAATACAGTGAACTCTCGATTATCCGGAGTAATGCTGGGGACAACAAATCACAGACAATGGAAAACTGCCATTTCATAATTACGGGTGGGACATTCTAGCATATTATGAAAACTATTTTTGTTTAATATATATCATAATTAACAAAAACTGGTTCTGCACATTCTCCTCCATACTACATGAAAAGCACTATTTAAAATTTATTTTGAATATTTTAAATTTGTTTTTCAAAGGTAGGACATATTTGGACAACGATTTTAATGGTGTACAAAAACAGTTCATTTGCTAATCTGCTATTACTGTTAGAGTCTTAATTTTGTTATTAATGATGATATGAGGGATTCATTAATAGTATATTGCGACACAAGGGTGGAAAGGCACGTTTACGGGTCGAGGAAACAGATTGAAAACCCGAGGCGCAGCCAAGGGTTTTTAAGTTTTCGAGACCCGTAAATGCCTTTACGGTCCATGTGTTGCATGCTATTTTTTGCACGACAGTTACTTATATCAATTTAATTATATTAATTGTGATATTACCTGAAAATATTATGTAAATACATTCTTGAAAATAGATGTTTATTTCAGAAAGTGATTCGCATGTGTTTGTTGTTATGGGAACCGAATATTTGTCCTGGGGGCCGTGTCCATAAAGGCTTGTATTATGAAGTGTATCATAATGAATTATGATGTGGCACAAGGACCGTAAGTAATTTAACCTCATCGCAATGCCCTTAGCAACACGATTGTGTGGGAATGTCAACTTACGATCCATGTAAACAACTTTCGTAAGTAACACTTACTAGCTTAGGAGTGCAAAAAGATTATAAACTGTTTCCAAACTGTCAGAACATTTATTTAACTCGTCAATAATAATTTAATAAACCTATCACCATTCTGGGTGGGACAAAAAGTCATTGTTTGTTATTTTACATAGTAACTAACCATACATACTTTTAGAAGTTAATCTTATACCAGATTTGTACCTTAATATGTATATTTTCTTAAAACAGACATAGCTGACTACTCTTGGCTACTTTGTATTAAAGAGTGTCAAAATCATGCTATAAATGTCAAAAAAATTAACTGCAACACAATAAATAAATAAATAAATAAATAAATCGACAGATTTTATGCATGAAACAACTTCAGATACACTTAATTCCTTAATTTTCAGTGAATTTGAGGATTTAAACTTTTATTTGAGTTCCCAATTACACATTTCTCTTTGAGGAAAAAAATTCCCATATTTTATGAAATGGCTGAATATGCACAGAATAATGCAGATTTTAAAACTACAAGCAGAAAAATAAATACTCTAAATAAAGAAATAGGCCCCGGCCCATGAACCAGGTAATGCACCAACAGATAATTGAGAGCCCACTGTACTGGTACATATTTAAACAAAACACTACAGACTTCACAATATGCCTTACTTAAGAGCAAAGCATGCTTTGTGGAAAACTCGGTTGCTATGGAAACAAATGATCTTGTGCCCTTTGTCAAACACAATATAGGATAATACAGTTTTATATGCAGAAGTTTGAAAACTGACTGACAAATTTTTAAAATCCTGAAGAGGTAAATTTAATCACTCAATACATTAAACCTAAAACAGATGGAACAGAAACTCCAAACAACGATCTCTGTTTACATAGCAATTGAGGATGTGGATGTCTCGCTCACTGATGCAGCAGCGTCGTTAAAGAACAACAACATCAACATGTCCTGCTGTTAGGTAAGTATTAAGTGTTTTAACAAACTAATTTATTGAAACAGGTATTATATTGTAAAAACTGCTCTCGGGTTTCCAGTCGGGTAGTTATAGATGTGTAGTCTAAGCTTTCGGCGACTGTCTGCGTCGTCATCTTCGGAGAAGTGAGATCCAGAGGTTGTGGTGTTGTATATATACCCTACCGACCAATCAGGATCCACGACTGCATCTGACTAGTCCTGCCATGGGTATATATACAACACCACAACCTCTGGATCTCACTTCTCCGAAGATGACGACGCAGACAGTCGCCGAAAGCTTAGACTACACATCTATAACTACCCGACTGGAAACCCGAGAGCAGTTTTTACAATGTATTCGTCGGGAGAACCTACAAAGTTTTATTAGGTGTTATATTGCTTCACTGTAAAGAGTTTCACTGGATAAACAAAATTCTGTTAACTGAAATTCAGGCATAAATCAAATATAAGTCGCCCCTTATGCTCCGCCCACTGCGTTGCTATGGCGACCACCCACTTGCCCACTCGGCACCACATAGTTAAGTGCACGAAGCGGAGCCGGTAGCCGTAGCAAAGCGCCCTTGCATTTTCAAATAATGTATGATACACTTAAAAACTGTCAAAGTCAAATATACACATACACAAAGATAAAACATTTCAAAAATCAGTTGGGGGAAATGATGGTGTGGGCAGTGAGGAGGTTGGTAACCAGCACGAGGCGACAGCAGCGCCAATGGAGGACGACATGGTCAGCGGTGTCGATGTGGAGCAGTTAGTTGCCTGAGGAAGACCTGGAGGACAAGGTCGAAACGTCGCACTGATTTTTCAAATGTTTTGTCTTTGTGTATGTGTATGTTTGACTTTGACGGTTTTAACAAGTTACAGTGGAAAGATAAGGGCCAGTTACTATCATTACACAAGTATGATACACTGTTTGTAGGTTTCGAAAATGTGGCATATTATATCTCCCAGAGGTTTGTCAGCCTGTCACCTTTTGTTTAGCGGTATGACGTCACACCACCAACGTCCAATCACGAGTTTCTACGTAATATGAGGAGAGAAGAATTCGCTAGATCGTGGTATAAAAGAAAGTGCATCCCGAGGATGCGGTGGGTAGGTACATTCATCCCAAGGTGCGACTTACATTTGATTTTTCCTGAAATTCATATAATAATAATAGATTAATTCATTCAAGTTAGTGCATTTGCAACGTACATAATTAATGTACTTAAAAATTAAAAAGCATGATTTCAAACAGACAGGATCATCAATTGATATGTCACTCTCCAAGCCAAGAAGACATTGGAAGCTTGCGACTTCAAGGTTTCAAAGATTTGTTGCTAGTGGGAGTAATGAGTGATGCATTTCAAGCCAACAGGAGTGATGGAAGATTGTGACTTGGAGGTTTCAAAGACTGGTTACAAGTGGGCATAGAGAGTGGAACATTCCAAGCCGACAGGAGTGACATTGGCAGTTTGTTACCCGAAGGGTTTCACTTATTGAATTTTTTCTTTAGGGGTACAGTACGTGCAATTCATATTAACAGGGGCTTGTATCTTGAAGGGCTTCACAAATTGTGTACATGTGGTTTTACAACACATTCCAATCGAAAAGGAAGGAAACCGGGAGCCAGTCTTCCGAGTTTTCACTATCTGGTTACATGTGGGAATACATTATAGTGCTTTCAAAATTAATTTGTATAAGATGTATAAATAACTTCATAATTTGTTTAGTCCTCTCTTGGAGTTTGGTAATTCAATTGCATAGGTTTTTAAACTCCAGATATCAGGGGTCCACATCACTAAGGGTACAAGTTTACAGACTCTAGACTTGTAAGTGAACGAACGATACAGGCTTTGAGGATTCAACAATACAATATGCAGGGCTTGGCTGACTTGTATGGGTAACGTTAAACACACTGTATAGGAAGGCCATGATATTAAAGTTTCTTTGTTCAGAAAGAACCAGAAAAGGATGCCTAACATAATCAAGTGTGGGTTACAATTACATTTTTATCAATGACCACTTTACGTACAGACATATACAGTACATCTATTTAATATATAAAACGACAGCCAAGGCTTCCACAAAAATAACTCTGGGGTTCTTCCACAAGTATTTTAATGGGGCTCGTCTGTAATTTTAAGGATGTCAGAACTACAAGATTAATTACTTTAAGAAAGGAAACTTTGAGTGACTATTGAGACAACAGTTACCACTATACCAACAACTAACGAATGAGATGATTCACTTTCATCATTTCTGAAGTAAAACTTCTTTAGTGGCAGTAGAGGGTGAATTGGGAAAATCAGTCACACTAAAACCGTCACGAAATCAGTCACAATCAGTCACACTCAAAACAGACTTGTGCGGACTGCACAGAAAACAGTCAACTCAATGATTAGGAGTAATCAAAGGAAATTTTTCAGACCTTACTTCCTCAATGGCAATAGACAATTCCAAAGCAATCTAAAGGTATATTATCTATTTTATGGAACCCGGAGGTTCATTACTGCGCAAATCCAAAATTAAAAATCCAAAATTAAAACATCCAAAAATAAAAAATTTAATAAACAATAAATTCCAAAATTTAAAAATTAAAAAATAGAAAATACCAAAATTGGAAAATCTAAAAATCCAAAATTAAAAAATACAAATTTCCAAAATTTAAAAAAACAAAATTAAAAATTATAACATCCAAAAATCCAAAATTTAATAAATAATATAAAAATTTTAAATCCAAAAGTAAAAAATTTAAAAAATAAAAAATAAACAATTCAAAGATCGAAAATTTAAAAAATCCAAAATTAAAAATTCAAAGATCCAAAATTTAAAAGTCCAAAATCCAAAATTAAAAAGTCCAAAAACCCAATATTAAAAAGTCCAACAATGCAAAATTGAAAAATCTAATAATCAAAAATTGAAAAAATAAAAAAATAAAATAAAGTTTTACTTCTGTCGCTTGGCGTTCCACGCACTCTATTTTTTTTTTTAAGTTAAAACCATGCTTTATAATTTCCCTTTCTTATAACAGAAAAGTGCCTATATGTATCACTGCATTGCCAAATGGAGGTCAAATTCTACTGTCGGGCAGGCTTATTAACAATTAACAATTAAGAACTGGGGTTTCAGATTATGGTGACAATGCAATATTACAATTAAGTGACTTGTATTCATTAATACTTGTCATAAATCTATCCACTGTTAACACACTATTCACTGTGCAAACTTGTGATGCTGAATTAATTAGCAAATTTCTTTTGTAATCATAAATGTACACACAATTACAAATAATTTGTTAGTTTCTTCTGAAACAAAAGCACAGCATGTATTTCTTAAGTTTAGCCTGATTCACGCAACCCTAAGGAAGCTCCCATGTTGTCACAACACAGCAGAGTTATAATGCAAGGTGCAATGCATCGCCTGAAATATTTAGTTACAGATGGCAGCCCAAAAGAGAGAACAGGGAACTATGTTATCAGGATTTAGACAACAGATGACACTATATGACGACTCATTTTGAATCAGTCTCGTGGAAAATTTCTATCATCTATTGGCAGACTGCAGTCTTGCACACTAACGCACATGTATGGTCGTAGCAGTGAAAGATAATGAAATTGTACTGGATCCCGAAAAGGCATAGAGACCTCCTGCACCACGAGATTATGCTGCCAATGCCTATCTCCGGTTTTGAAGGGCTCATATCTAATATACTAGAGTCCTTTCTCAATTTCTTACAATAATAAATTGTACGAAACATATAGTGTTACACCTTTCAAACTTTTGATTTAGCGAAGACCTTTCCTTTGTCAGAAGATGAATTTACGAGGGTTGGGTAATAAGTAAGGTCTCCAACACAATAGACCAAGCTCACAACATCAGACGAGAGAGTTGGTGCCACTGCCATGTCCCTTTATCTCCCCTCTTTCAAACAAGCCATTGCTGCAGCCGCTGAACCTTTTAGTGTCCGAGTAGAGCTGTTTGAAATGGATCTCCCGATTTCCGTCCGCGCCAAGTGCAGTCATACAGTTTCTTACTGCAAAAAAAGTTCTGCCGATTGAAATTCACAGGCAGTTTTGAGAAGTTTATGGAGAGGGATGTATGGACATAAAAATGTGCATAAATGAGTTTGTGAATTTAAACAGGGCCGGACAAATATTCATGATGAAGAGCGAAGTGGGAGACCAAGAACAGCAGTCAGAGATGAGATGGTGGCAAAAGTCGATGAATTGGTGCGACAAGATCAACGCATCACTAATCGTGAACTTTGTTTATTGCTTCCTGACATTTCTAAAGGTTCCATACAGACCATTTTGAGTGATAAATTGATGTTCCATAAGGTTTGTGCAAGGTGGGTTCGCAGAGGCCGCACTTGATGGGGACGGAAATTGGGAGATCCATTTCAAACAGCTCTAGTTCGGACACTAAAAGGTTCAGCGGCTGCAGCAATGGGTCATTTCAGAGAGGGGTGATGACAGGATATGGCAGTGGCGCCAACTCTCTCGTCCGACGTTGTGAGCTTGGGCTAGAGTGTTGGAGACCTTACTTATTGACCAGCCCTCGTACAATGCTTTACTATTAAGTCCTACTTTAATTTCCACTTAAAACTGATTCTGAATTAGTTTGGTCCTGTAAAGTAGTTTCACATCCTAAAACAACTATTTTTCTATGCACTGGGGGGATGTAAAGAACCCATAGCTTTTAATATTTTTCTTCCGTTATAAGTGTAATTTAGTGAAACACACGTAGCTTGTAATATTTTCCCTTCACTTATAAGTGTATAAGTGAAGTTTAGTGAATCATCTTTACTTACAAGTCTTGAGTTATCAGCCTGTAACTTGTACCATTGTGAAACAGTTCCTTGTACCACCTAGCATACAGTTTACACCACAACATGTCAATGATGGGAGTTAACTTCTTAGTCTTGGAAAAAGGATTGAAATATTAATGTGGTTACTTCAAAAAGAAGTAACAATAGTAGATTACAAAAAATAACATGGTTTTTGTAAGTAAAATAAAAATATTTTTCATTACTCATTAACAGTAGAAAATTCCATTGGCTTTATACGGTACTGGATGGTGCACCTAGGGTTGCCATCTATTGACAAATTAAATAAAAAGATATTGTTATTATGTCAGTAGAGCTGGGCAAAATGCTGGCTTACATCTGGCTCTGATGGCTACCACCACAAACCATATGCTTCTTTCGTTTATGTGACAGCAAAGAAAGAAGCAAATGCTGACAATATTCTCTCTCATTGGATGAGTCAGTAGGCTGGTCTAATTTCCTCGCTACAGTCATGAATCACTATCACCAATTAATTATCACAGGCAAAGACACAAGTGACTTGGAAATTGCCAATAAATTCCCGTCGCTCAGGAGTGCCAAGTAACAAGTTGTATTTGTAACAACTATTTAAGAAATAATAATCTATCTATATAAAAACGAATGTATGTGTGTTTGTCCTTTATGCATTACTCCACCATTCATCCGATAGCCATGAAACTTTGGGAAAGTGGTAAGTACACTCCCGCGAAGGTTTTTGGCATAGTACATTTTTAATTTTAGCTTTCGTTCAAGAGTTATGAACGAAAAACAGGAAGGAAACTTGCATTTTTTGTGCTTTTGAAGCATCGGTTCTCAGTAATACATTTCAGTTGTTAAATCAGTTGCAGTTGGCTTTGCCATTTTTGTAAAACTTTGGAAATAAAAGCACCACAATCGCTTGAACGTTGTAAGCCCATGTTCATTTGTTTATAATGTCAAGGCACGCAGATATTTGAAATTTTCAACCTAGACAGAAGAGGGATAATAAATATAGGTCTCGATGAATAAACATTGATTGATTTAGACGACACTCACTGTGCAGGGGTTTTCTGGGCCAGAGAACTCGAAGCTGAAGTTATTTTTCCCATGCTGTGCTTTCTAATCGTGGAATTCACTTCAAAGCTGGATTTATAACTATTTCATTAATTAGGCCTATCAATCGTTTAGTTTAGACCTATGAATGTTTTGCGTGCAAAGTGTTAATAAATATAATATTTTAATTATTTTGCTCTTAATTGTTAATCTTTTGGGTAATTATCACGGGCGAAGCCGCAGGGATCTGCTATAAGCCATAAAAAGCTATATTTATCGTTTTCTGAGGGAATAGTTTGAGTGTGATAAGTTGTTCTTCCTCATTTCAAATTCTAAATACCTACATAAGGACCTATAAGTTATTTTCAAATTTACAAAATACAAAACCCAAGCGATGCCGGGCCTTTTAAGCTATTATGTAATAAAATTAACAAAATGTACGGATATTTATTTATTTATTTGAATACAATTTTAGAGTGACACAGTACTATTAAAAGGCACTCATGACAGATAATCAATGTGGCTGTTTTCTGTGAATAAACATCCACTTATTCAAATACTGTTTGCTGAAATGTAAAATTTAACATCTTGTGTAAAAAATAATTATATTCTTGTTATACTTCATAGCGATGCATTCTGGTAAGTACTCTTTCTTGAATAATATATATATATATATATATTAAGCTCTTATGCTCGCTGCCTGAACTGGACGAGTCTATATCAAAAGAGGGGAATGATAGTTTGACTCATCTCCCACCTCTCAAAGGCATTTTCTTTCACCCACAGTGAAGTTGAGGTTATGTATTTATAATGCTCACAGGTGGTGGTGTTATTAAATGCTAATGTTGCTGAGTTATGGAATAAGTTTCCCGTAAAATATTATAATGCTGATTCTTAATATTCTGAGACAATCGTGATGTATGGATAAGTCACTACCTAAAAGTCCCCGACTTGATTTGAAAATAAAGAATATTGCTTTTGCAGGAGGTGGTAACAAAATTCAATGAATACTGAGACCCATAAATAATGATTTCAGACCCATTCTTGTATGTTACTGGTCCAAATCTAAAGAAAGACGTGTGAACTAAACAGTCAGCACATTAGCTTGCATTGTCACAGTATCTCTCTCCTTTGCTGAGTACCACATTTTACGGACCATGAGACTCTCCTGACTATAATTTTAGGATGGAAATTTAAAGGAAAAGAAATGTAATATGATTTTAGACGAAAAATTTTAAAGGGAATAATGTACTTCATTACATAAATTATAACCTTGTACAATGGAATCTGTGTAAATCACTTCTAACTTAAAATCTGCATTGTACGAAAATCACATCGTAAATCTGCATTGTACAAAAATCCCATCGTAAATTTTAACAACTGAACTGATTTCTCATGAAAGATTGAAAATACTTTTACACCCTCTGATCCTCAATTCACCTGTTTAGGCTGTTTAGAGGTCATTGCAATCATTTAAACCACCCGGCGAAGACATTCCTTTTGCATAAAAGAACTCAATACCATTCTTTTCGCATTGTATACCTAGCTTCCACCTACCCTCACCTTACGATTGTGACAAGTACAGTGATGTACAGTCTGTGCTAAAATGTGGTGTCTTATCGTTTACAATACCTTGTGTATAACTATGGTATTCCAGCAATATTTACCATAATTTTAATTCTTTTAGTGTACTTTGCACCATTAGACGCACCAAACTTTTAAGGTTCTATTTTCAAGGTAAAAAGTGCATCTTATGGTCCGTAAAATACGGTATGTCCCATATTATTGCTACACATAAAATAATTACTAAAATAATTACTTCTGCACAATGTTAATACTCAACATGGAAATAAACTGAAACTTCTCTTTCATCCACCTCCTCTTCTTGCCAGGAGGGTCATTGGAAAATTCACTAAACTGGTTTGGAAGTCAGTTGCAGACTTGGTACTTCTCACAGCTGTGATCAGCATGCAACACACGGACCGTAAAGGCATTTACGGGTCTCGAAAACTTATATTTATTAACACTGACAATGTTTTTACATAAATTTCATTAAATACATTTTATTTTTGGCATTTAAAATCGAAATTTTTCAAAATCCTTTCTTAGTGAGCACCTAGATTATGAAACGAAAGTACTGTCAAAATTCCAAGTCTCTACCTATTATAGTTTAGGCTCTACGTTGATTCCTGTCAGTCATTCAGTCAGTCAAGACAAAGCCTTTTTTATATATAGAGAGATTTACATTTTATTCCTCGTCTAGTATCAATGTTTACAAAGGAATCATCAAAGTCATCCCAGCTTTACGTACCATGCAATCAACTCCAGTTAACAAACCTCCAGTATTTTTTCTTTCACAATATTGATTCTACCACGTTCTCGTCATGATTGTCATTATCACAGTTATAATTATTATTATTATTATTATTTATCATTCGCATAGGCCACTAATGGACCACGAGAAGCATCTACTTAATGATTTCCTCAGGCACCCATGGTTGTTTAATGGGGGTTTTCATGACTGGAGACGTTACTTCTCTATCAAGTAGTTCCTCAGTTTGAATCACGAGGTTGAGTGCACCCCGTTCCAGACCTCCCTGCCTCAGAAAAATCAGAGGAGGTACTGGGGATCGAACCCGGGCAGACGGATCTGTAGTCAGCGATGCTAACCTGAAGACCGATGGTCATATTGATACCTATCTCTCAGTAGTTACTTCTACGCAAATTTAGAATTTTAAAATGTGGAGCCCACTTTTGCCATAAAAATTATAAGGGGCTCCACAACTCAAAAGTAATTGGGGACAACTTCTCTAATGAAAATAAGCATCATTCATGTGATCAGGGTTGAAATTTCATTATTATTGTTAAGTAGTTTTTCTGCATTTTTCATTGTTTAGGCAGATGCAATTTTGGGAGCATTTTGAAGGAAAAAAATATGTTTTTGTCATTTATAGCTCCTTTTAATACATTATTCCGAAAATAATAGTTAAATTCAATATATAGAATATTAGCAATTTGTGGAATTGCTATGACATTCCATTCTGCATCTGTATTTAAGTTTTTCATAAGCTGTGTATTATTTTTAAGTAATTGTATTTATTTTATGGTCATTTTTAATCCATTTAAAAGTCATATAATCTTTTTCAGGTCATTTCAGGTTCTTTTAGGTTTTTGAAAGCCGAGCCCTTTTGAAAGCCGAGCCCTAATGATCAGTAGCATTTTGCTCAGCTCTAGAACTCACAAAAATGCATCTCACATAGAACTTGGTTTCACATCTTTCATTTGTAGCATGAAATACGTACTCTTTCCATTTCACAACAGAATTATTGTTTCCTTTTGATTATGGTACAGGTGGCAACCTTGGGTGCAGCATTTAGATATTGGTACCAATAGCAATTGTATATGTAATACCCTTTTGAAAATATCACTCTTCTAAAATCTTCTTACACTGCAATAAATATAAATAAAAATATTCAAGAAAACAAGAACAGCATAATAAATTACACATGTATATAGTTTACACCCTAAACTCAGTTCTTTCGGGATGTCTCTTCTTGGCAAGACATTTGCTGAAATGAGAACATCTCCTGCTTTGTCTTGTCATGTCAATGGGCACACTTCCACGCCTCGGAAATCGATCTCCTCCTCCTCTGAGGGTAAGAGATACTGGAATACTGCCATCATCTGAGCGATTCACTAATCCTACAGGTGCAGATCCACGTCGTTTTGTCAGTCTCTATTGGAGGAAAAGAGAAAAACAACTTATTAACGTCTAGATAACTAATACAGCAGAGTCCTGTTATTCCAAACTAATTGAGACCAAACACCGGTTTAGTGGGAATTCGGAATAGGTGGATTTCAATAGGTTTGTTCGCAAAGCAGTCAGAAACCAGGAACAAATCGTTCGCGCATGCGCTCTTTCTCCACACGCGTTCGCAAAGCGAGAATCCGTGATTCTGATTTCAATCTTCTGTTCGCAAAGCTCTCACGGACAGTTTTTGTACTATAAGAAGAATTTGCAGGCTCTACCATGAATTGTTATCAGAGACATGCGCAGTAACCTATTTTCACACGCCTGAATCCTCCCTTCAAATCCTTGCTCCAGATTTATAAGCATAGGCTACTTATATGTATGAATAATGGAAGATAATTAAAAGTTTCCCAAAATATAGTTTATATTGCCGATGTATATTGCATGTATAACATGTTAAAGGGAAATATATATTTTATTTGCATATCATATCGATTAAACGCAGAAACTATCGATTCCAAATTCTTCTAACCGTTCGCAAAGTGCAAATCATGGGTAAGTTACAGACTGGACATGCGCAATACAACCAATTCTCAAGCAGTCACGGATTTGCTTTGCGAACAAACCTATTAACAATATCAATGTATTGACTTGTTAAGGCGTAAATTAATTGCCAGCTTTCATTCCAATTTGGTTTCAGGCTTAGGCTCATGTCTCCTCTAACTTCTCTATATAACAATAAATGTACGTTTTTTTCACAACTGTCTTTTTAATTTCTCCTGTTTTTAAGTTCAAAAAATTGGTATTTAGTTAAGTCTATGAAAATTGACCACGATGGTGGTTGGAACTAGTTCTGTGCTAACTCCATCCAACCATTCCTCGCAAATCCTACTTCCCTTAAATTTATTCTAATTGTCCTCCCATTTAGGTCTAGGTTCACAAGTGGTCTTTTCCCTTCGGGTCTCCCAGTCAATAATTTTGAGATATGTCTTTCCTCTCCCATGCATGCAGCATGTCCAGCCCATTTCATCCTTCGCGATTTAATTACCCTTACTATATCTGGTGATGCGTACAGGTCCTGAAGCTCATCGTTATGCAATTTTCTCCAGTTCCCATTTTCACCTCTCTTAGGCCCAAGTACTTTCCTAAGTCCCCTGTTTTCTAACACTCTCAGATTATGTTCTTCCCGAAGAGTAACCGGCCATGTCTCACGTCCATATAATACGACCGGCAGGATAATAGTCTTACAAATCTTTATTTTTAAATTTCTGACAGAAGAGTTCAATTCTTTATACTGTATCAAAATGTTTATCTGAGTTTCTGAACTGCATAAAAACAAGCATTTCCTGATTTGAGTCTACACTTAACTTCCGCCTTAATATTATTTGTATCTGTAATTACTGTTCCCAGATATTTGAATTCCTCCACTTGTTCAAAGAATTTACCGACTATTCTAATATTTTGTGGTGCATTATTTTGACGCTCCATGACCATATACTTAGTTTTTTCTGTATTAATTTCTAATCCAATATTCCTGCAGGCATCGAAAAGACTTTCTGCATTTCTCTCGATTGTGTTTACGTCATCGCCCAATAAGCAAACACCATCTGCATAAGCTAAAATCGGGTGACTACCATTTAATTCTAGGCCTACGTTGTTTTCCTGAACTTTCCTAATGGGGTATTCCAAACCGAAATTAAAAAGTAAAGGTGATAGTGCATCTCCTTGCTTCAATCTGCTTCTAATGGCATATCTATCTGATATAAATTTCCCTACCCTGACTCTGCTATAGGTTTCATTTAGACACATTTTGATCAGCCTAACTAACTTTTTTGGTATCCCAAACTCAATGAGGATATTGTACAGTTTTTCTCGCCTAACTGAATCATATTCTTTTTTAAAATCTATGCATAGCTGGTGAACAGGCTTATTATATTCCCACTTTCTCCAAGATTTGGCGAATACAAAATATTTGATCAATGGTTGATCTATTTCGCCTAAATCCACATTAGTGATCTCCATAATGGGGTTAATCTTGACAGAAGTATATTAGATAGAATTTTGTATTATGTTGATAACAGAGAAATTCCTCAATAGTTATTACATTTGGCCCTATCTCCCTAAGCAGAGAAAATGTCAAATGCACGCTTACCACTTATCCCTAATTTCCAGGAACAGTCCCTGATTTTCTGTTATACTCAGATATCCTTGGTTTTGTCTATGAGTAAGAATTTTGCAACTGGAAATTTCTAAGTACCGGTAAAAAAAAACTGTGACCAGATGTCCCTGATTTCTAGGGACAGTCCCTGTTTTTCAGTTGTTCTATCTGGAGAGAAATGTCCTTGATTTTGTTTATGGAGAATAATTTTGTCACTGGGAAGCTTCTATGAACTGGTAATTACAAAAATGAGTAATTTTAAGTCTACATGCCAACTACATGTGTAACCAACTATTGAAGGAATACAAAAAATGGGGTTTAAAGATCAATTATAAAAAAACAGAATACTTAACCAATGATACAGATGAATTGTACATCGAAGGGGAAAGAATAAAAAAGGTTAACAACTTCTGCTATTTAGGCACAATCTTAGAAAAAGGGGGAACATCAGACATGGATATCAATCAAAAGATAAATAATGGGAGGAAAGTACCGTATTGGCCCGAAAATAAGACGACCTCGAATATAAGACGACCCTGAATTTTTGAAGGGTAGTTACGAAAAAATAAATAAAATAGCTTATTAGTACATTTTGCTTCACATAAAACAGAAGTTTGAAGTTCATGTCGTAACTTCTTCTCTCGTCTTTATTTACGCATTGAGACAATGAAGATGCTTTCTTTTCCACATGATCTGCCATGTTGGTGGTCAAACAAAGCATTATGCATAGAGAATAGAGATGCCAAGCAGTGCAGTACACGGCAGTACAAGGAGAAGCACGAATTCGGGAACAATAAAGTTCGGTAAAATTCGGTAATTTCTGCGCGACTTTGACCTTGGATCGGACGCACGCCATTTGCGTGGGGATCCCCGGGCGCTACACACGTGTACAGCTGCATTCATGATTGGAGAGTTGTTGAGTCTTAGGGTGCGCGTATAAGACGAGTCTAGTTTTTAAAAGCACATTTTCAGGGAAAAAACATCGTCTTATATTCGGGCCAATATGGTAATTGGAATGTTGAACTCAGTCTTATGGAGCAGGAACATCATTTGTAGCACGAAGAAAATAATATTTAAGTCAATATTGCAAAGTATAGTGTTATATGGAGCAGAGATTTGGACAATGAACAGAAAACATATGAACAAACTGAATGTATTAGAAATGGATTTTTGGAGAAGATCAGCCAGAGTCTCACGAAGAGACAAAATAAGGAATGCAGAAATACGAAGAAGGATGGAAGTGGAAGAAGGATGGAAGTGGAAGAAGACATTAACAATACTATTGAGCGGAAGAGACTACAGTGGTATGGTCAAGTACGAAGGATGGAAGAAGGAAGGATACCAAAATATATACTTGAATGGGAAATTGGAAGGAGAAGAAGAAGAGGGCGTCCTGCGACTACATGGATCAACAATGTACAGATATCAATGGGAAGAGTTGGTGCAGTGGAAGACGATACACAGGACAGAGAAAAATGGAGACAGATTATTAACATATGATGACAAGCTCAGAAAAGTGTATTGATTGTGTTGAAATGTGATATGTGGATACTTTGTTTTAATTTGTTTGTATTGTTTGGTTGGAGGACAGCCTCTGTATTGAGGGAAAACTCAGAATGTATGTATGTAGTAATTTTAAGTTAAGCCAACAGGTAAATAAGAGGTAATGAGGTGTTTCAGTCCTTCAGAAAAAAATTCTATTTCATTTCAGTTTCTTTAAATGAAAATAATAATATTAATTATGAAGAATTTAAAGAAGAGAAATTAACTGTGTTTCAGAAGCTGAACTAATGTATAAGAAAGACAATTTCCAGAAAGGTGCGAGCGTGCAAGAGATCATTTCCATCACCTCTTCTTATGAGATACGTGGTTATTAAGTGCCAGAATGGTACTCTCTGAGACTGTGTGGTGGACGGCAAAATGTCTGTCCATCTGCCTGTTTGTCCATGTGTCTATATGCACATTAACTCAAATATTGGTTTATTGGATTTTCACGATACTTGGTATATACATTTATAACATCCATTGGAAGAAGTCAAGTATTCTGCCTTCCGGCAGGTTTTCAAACTTGGTACGCGAATTTTGTTTTCCAAAACTGTCTATCCTCTGCTTCCTCCTTCAGCATCCAATATTTCCGCTTTTCCCTTAAATCGTCCAACAGCTGAATTCTTCTTCTTCCAAGTCTAGTTGTACCCTCCAATCTTCCTTCTACGACATCATGTAATAAGCAGTTCCTTCTGAGAATGTGCCCAACCCAGTTTGCTTTCCTCTGACGAATTGTGTGTATGATTGACTTCTTCTCACCCACTCTACTCAGAACCTCTTCGTTTGTCACCATGTCCATCCACTTTATATTTTCTATCTGTCTCCAGCACCACATTTCAAAACTTTCTAAATATTTCTTCTCTAATTTCCTCAAAGTCCATGTCTCTGATCAATACAAAGCAATACTCCAAATATAACACTTCACCAGGTTTTTACGTAGCTCTAGGTTCAGACTACTAGTTAGCAGAGTTCTCTTCTTCATAAATGCTTTCTTGGCCATGGCAATTCTTGATCTTATCTCCTTGGTGCAATAGGCATCTTTCGTCAGTACACTTCCTAAGTATTTGAACTGGTTCACGTTCTCTAATTCTTGATTTCCCATGATAATTTGAAGCGGCTCTTCTCTCTTCGATATCCTCATCACCTTCGATTTACCTATGTTGATTTCCATTCCATACTTTCTTCCTGTTTCCACCAGCCTGTCAATCATTCCTTGCAATATTTCTTGTTTCTTTGCCAGAATCACCAGGTCGTCCGCATATTTGATGGTGTTAATAGCGTATCCTCCTATCACAAAATCCCTAACTCCTTCTAAGGCTTCTTTTGCTAGCCAGTCTCCATAAAGGTACCAGAGTAATGAATAATGATTAATTAATGGTCACATTCTTTTTAAATGGCAAATCATCACTATACCAGTACTACAAAGCCACGATACACTGCTTTCTTTTGCTAACCATAACTATATCTTCAGTTAAGATTCCATAATATTCATTTGTAGCAGGCCGGGTTTGCTAGCGAAAATGAACGTCACCCATGAAGTAAGTTACGCTGGATAAAAATGGTCTTTTTATACAGAAATAGAGAAAATGCCTAATAAGTGTTGTGTTCCTGGCTGTACTATAGCAATAATAATGCCAACGGAGAATCTGTCCAAGTGATTACATTCCCCAAAAATGAATCCAGACGGCTTAAATGGATATCTGCAATTCACAGAGAAAATTTTATACGTTCAGGTAACTCATGGTAAGTAAACACACACTAATGATAAATATTTGTCAGAATTTTGTTAAACAAATACGGTGGTGGTAATTGTGTTTATAGTTTGTGAAGGATATTTATTTACATGGATTGCTTACTAACGTATTATTAGATGATTTATGTATAGCGTAGAGCTTTATCACTGGTACTCACTACTAAATTGCGGTATTTTGTTACCTGTTGGAGCGCTTTCAACCGCATGGAGCGGCCATCTTCAGCAACTGACTTCCGTGGTGTTGTTGTTGTTGTTGTTGGGAAGACAGTTATCCAGAAATGTCTTCCCAACAACAACAACAACAACAACACCACGGAAGTCAGTTGCTGAAGATGGCCGCTCCATGCGGTTGAAAGCGCTCCAACAGGTAACAAAATACCGCAATTTAGTAGTGAGTACCAGTGATAAAGCTCTACGCTATACATAAATCATTAAGATTATCGCTACAGAATGGACAAAACTCAAGTATTATTAGAATATTTAAACAGGGTACTCTGATAATAATAAACATTTATGTTTTAGATGGGCCTATATAACAATATTAATAGTACAAAGTATATCAGAAGCATGTGAAATATCGCCCATTAACTCCATATGGCATTTTGTTATATCAGTTTACCTGATTTTATTTCCATTGTGATAGTGATTTCAATTGTGAGAACCTGAATCATTACACCGTTAGTGGATTTACGTTAATAGATATTTCACCCAATCGCTCCAGGGTAAGAATAGTGACTGTTACCATGCAGACTCATACAAGAGACACATTGTATTATCCACTGCTGTCAGAAATTTCCTAAGGAGAAAAAATGTTACGTAACTGCCTGTGGTAGGATTTCCTATGCACTGTGAATTTGAATTACTTTGGCAAACACCATTAAATACTAACACCATTCATATCTGAAATTACAGAAAAAAAGACTGATAAACCAGTTTATAATGAACACACTAAATACTTACTTTATTAAGTGCCGAATGGTGTTTTATGAGATTGTATGGTGGACGGTATATGTCTGTCTGTCTGTCTGTCTGTCTGTCTGTCTCTATGTGCACGATAACTCAAATATGCTTTATCAGATTTTCATGAAACACTTTATACGCACTTATAATCTCCATGTGACAAAACCTATTAATTTTCTACCAAATCAATTGACCGGTACCGGAGTAATGCCCAATTTAGTGCCTATTTTATGGTAATATACTTACAGAATTTATCAAATACAAATCAGTTCTCATGACAACATATTGTTTTACAGTGTTCATATATGCTTGAAAGTGCAATTCAGTTAGCTTTTGCAAACAACACTACCCACATATTCCTTCACATAAGCTTATCAAACTAGAGCTTTGTTCTTCCGTAAGCACTGCTTAATGAATTGCTCTGGAGCCTAACTCGGAAATGGATTAAAAAAATAACTTATTTTCTGCAAATCTTAATTGCAATTTTCACTGATTAAAAAAAACATTCTGGCACTTGGTTACATCAGTTTACCTGATTTTATTATTTACTTGAAATGATAACAGGGAAAAAGGTAGAATTGGTCTCACCCGAGTTCCCCACTCCACTCTCTAACGGGACCCACCTGGAAAGTAGGGGTTTTGGGTGGGGAGACATCTAGCGGCGGCATTTGAACTACTAGCAGAGTAGCGACGGTAGCGCGATCTAGTAATGAACTGGTGGAACAGAAAAATAATTTATTTCGCCTTTATTCTCTTCCTTTCCCGTCTCCTTCCTCTCTTCCTCTCACCTCCTCTTCACCCTACCTACCTACCTATTCGAGACCTATTCCTAACCGTAAATTTTGGATCGACCGGGATTCGAACTCGGGACCCCTAGCATTATAGCTAGGAGTCTTAACGCATTACGCCACGAGCGACTGTTGAGCAGTGAAGGAAGATTTCGTATATTTGAGTTATTATAGCGTTCATGAGTGTTAACGAAAGAATCAGATTTTATAATTTTTATACATTTTGTTAGTTTTGAAAAGGGTAGTGTCCGTGCAAGGGAATTCTTCTGCACCAATTGAGCCATGTTTTATGTTATAATACGGCGTTTTTTTTTAAATTGTCGTATTATGTACGGTGCAATTAATTGTGAAATATTTTGTTTTTTTAAAAGTTCTGTTGGCATATGTACGGTGTTTTTTATAATTGTGAAATACTATGTTTGGTGCAAGGGTATTTTTTTATTGTGAAATAGCCTATTTTGTTGCAAGTGTCGTTGTTATAATTCTGTGAACTATTATGCTTGGTGAAAGGGTAATTTTTTATCTTAAAATATTTTTTTTTGTTATAATCGCTTTTAATAATAGTGAAATATAATGCTTGGTGCAAGGGTCTTTTTTATTTTAAAATATAATTTGTTTTTTTTTTATAATCGTTCGCCAACGTTTTTTTTAATTGTGAAAGATTATGTGGCGCCGATTATGTTGGCGTTGATGCAAGGGAAAATCTTTTTAAATGTGAAATATTATGTTGGCTCTGAAAAGAGCCGTTTTGGTGCAAGGGAATTTTAATTGTGAATAAAATTGGCCACTCTGGTGATTTCAATTGCATTGAATATAATTTGCATGCGTATAGCACACTGAGCTGCATTACTGGTGTTGAGTAGCAGCTGGCGGGTAGCTAGGAGCGACCGGCGGGATAGGGGAAGCGGTCAGGCGGGGAAGAAGCAGGCGGGCGAGTATGGAGTGGAAAGGGGACTAGGGTGAGACCAATTCTACTCTTAATCCTGATAACATAATTCAGGAAAAGAGACCAGTTTGAGATAATATGAGCATGCAATATGCAGCATTGAACTAACATAACTTAAGTCTAGCCAAACCAACTCGATGCAGTGTAACTTACCTGAGAAAAGTTTTTGTGTGCACAGCAACTCTTAGAGAAGCTACCATCCAACTCTGCGTCGCTTCCAGTGATCTGGGGGTCAACGTTTTCCTTCTCCATGTAACATGGATTCCAAGCCACTTTTGAAGCTTTGTCTGTAGAGTTTTCTTGTTCACCGGTCTGTTTTAACGTCACTGACTTATCACTGGAGTAACATTGTTTTTGCATCGCACACGCCTTCCCATTATCCCTGAACGACTCACCGCACCCATTATTACTGCACTGATCCTGCATGTTGTTGGAAGAACTCGAGGAGTTTGAACGACTGATAACCTCTTGAAGAACTTGAGAACAACTCGACATTTCTGCAGTGGCAGACATATATCTAACTCTAGTGTACGGTTGTAGCGGTGGAAATGTCTGTTGACGAGTCAGATAGCGTGAGGGGAGGTTGTTTGTACTTCCGTGGAGAACGCTCGACAAGCGACTGGCCGCCAGACAGCTGGTTATCGATGCAATACTAAGCTCTGGAAGCAGATTCTCTGCATTACTGTGGCCACTTTCAACCGACGAATGAGGAGCCTCGCTGCTGTACGCAGAGAGTAACGATAGCGAACTGTGACCTAACTGCACATCTTCATGTAACACAGATCCAGATGGGAACCATCTTTGTGAGCTTTGGTCCCCCACAGGCAAACTCTCCCGTCTGATGACAGTCCTTGTGGCTGGCATACTCAGGGGAACAGAATGCCGTCTTCCAACTCGCTGAGCGGGATCTGGTTCTTCGTTATGACTAGGAAGAGATACGTGGCAAGTGTCTGCTGAGTCTGGAATAAGCAATTCGATACTGCTCGTGATGTCGTCCGCTTGAGTTACAATCTCCTCATCTGAACTTCCGCCGACCTCTTCAGTCTCCGAGATTTCAGTCTTGGTCTCCTCCAGCAATTCTTGCTGCACCAAAGCCTCCCAGCGACTCTGATTATCTCGCAAGTGTTTCATCATCAGAGTGGACAACTCCGTTCCAAGAAATCTATGCCATTCCTCAAACAGCGGAGTTACAACGAACTTAAAGAAACCTGCCTGTATCTTGGGTATCGATGTTGACTGTCGGTCACACAAAGATGTCAAAGGAAGATTTAGCTGACGTTCGTAATCTCCCTGCCGAAAAAACTCTTCACACACTTTCTGACTCCATTTGCGGCTTATGTCCCACGGTCTACATGGATTGGATATATCTGCACATTTGAGCGCGATCTGAAGAATGAAGTGTCGATCTTCAGCACGGTTCATGTCCAGTAAGCTTTGGTCCAGGTAACGCTGTGGAAGGAATAATAAAATAATGAAACAAAATGCTAGATAAAGTGAAATGTTTGAAGGCAGGACACTGGACGTTCTTACCAATCATCTGATCTATTCCGATACAAACAATACTCACAACGTATTCTTATTGATACTCATACTTTAAACCGTGTGAGGAACTCCTGTTGCCGTGTGATGTCGGTGGAGAGAATTAGAGAACTGATCTGCTGCTGCAACTCCGGCCTGCAGTCTTCCAACTGCGCAGCAATATTGCTTTCTAACAAGCAGCCAATGGCTGATCTCCAGTGATGATTTTCAAGAACTGATGTATTCTGCAAACAGGAGTAATTATTATGTAGTCATTCAAAACAAAACCAGGCACAGAAAAAAATCCCATGGGCTTTAGAAACAGAAAACTCAAACTCCTGCACACATTACAGAGTTTCTTTATCAATATTATTGAAAACTGTAAATTTGAAATACCCAGGTGCAGACTTACAATATATTAATGTTATGCCTGTGCGAGTAGCATACACAATGCATTATCGTATTTTTTAATTTTGGATGGTCTGCTCTGAAAAGAACTTATAGCTCAAGAACAATGCAGTTTCATGAATCCTTATTTTGCAGCATTGGATTTAAGCAATGTACCCTCTCTACGCACACAGGAAGCATTGTATTAAACTCAGAAATTCAACACAAGTTTTTGTTATAAATACATTTTCTGAAGTCGCCTGTATCTAAAACATGTCTATGTGGGCGAATGTCCAATAACAAGGAATCTTTAAAAAAACAAACAAACAAATTGTATTTGCGTTAAGATATTTTCTTGGGATGTGACACAAAAATAGTCATTTTGAGCCTGCCATTCAACCCTATTCTGCGCTCAAGGCTAGTTTACACTATGACACTAGGTTTCGTAACCACTTTCATGAAAGTGATTTCGTGAAACTAATTACACCCATTTTCTTTCAAACTAATTCCAATGCAACCGCATGTTTCATCTTATTTCTGAAGTTCAAGTTGTTGAAATTCCACATACATGTTTGAAACACATATGAATCAAGGCATTTTGCAATTTCCTCACTTCCCCACTTAATTTCACAAAATGTGAATACGCTAAATATGCGTAAAACATCAAAGTCTCTATTTTAGTTTTGTGAAAAATTGGAATTAGCCAAAACTGCTAGTGTCGTAACTCATTGTCGCCAGTACATCTCGTGCTTGTGCATTCAAGCAAAAAACAGCTGTGAAACTTAGTTACGAAACATAATTTCATCGTGTAAACTAGCCTTAACCCCATCCAACTATCCCTATCACAAATCCTACTTCCCTTAAATCTATCCTAATAGTGGCCTTCCATCTACGTCTAGGTCTTCCAATTTCATTGTTATGATTTGCTCAAAATAGACTCATAGGATGACATATTTATCTGAAACATTTCTCCCAACAAATTTTCTGAGGGGTAGTTATAAGCCACTCATTTCGTAAACAAAGTTAAGTTTAAAGTCTTGCTTTGTGAATGAGGATGAGACAACTAAATACACAGTATTGCAATACAGCCATGTACTGTATACTAGAATACAGGGTGATCCGTTAGAGATGTCAGAAAAGTAAAGCTTTGTGTACAAGAAACTATTTAAATTTATTAATTGTTAATGGTACAAACAGGTGTAGAAAATCTGTAAGTTTTGTATTCCAGCACATTAGCACTCAACATGACCACCATTGCGAATGCGGCACAGATCATACCTCGCGGACAGGGCCCGCCACGTGGCACAGAGCATTTCTGGAGTGATGTGCTGAAAGGTCGCTGTAATCATCCGTCGTAGGTCAGCTACATTCTATGGTTTTTGTGTGTACACAGTTGACTTGATGTACCCCCACACAAAAAAATCTGGAGGAGTCAAGTCCGGGCTGTTATAAGGCCAAGGGATGGTCCATCACGACCGCACCAGCGATTGTTGAACAACTGGTTTAATTCTGTTGTACTGACGTCGGAAAGCCCGCTGTGTTTGTATTTCACTAGAAAACTTTGCATACCATACGAATGTTTATACAGCGCGCTGTTGTGATGTGACCATTATTTTGTCTTCTATGCACGATACCGCCATCAAGCCATGTGATCTAAGTCTGAAACATCACTTATTGTTAACTCCCATCCTTTCCACTTACATTACAGCAAATTTCACAGAGCTATGTACATTAACCTCTTAAATATAACGTTTTACTTTTCTGACATCTCAAACGGATCACACTGTATATTAAGGACAGAGAAAGTTGTGTGTTTTGTATCAGATCTTTTTACTTCCTCTGCCCATACCATAGGTACTATAGGTAGAGGAAGTATTGTTTTCGACCCCAAAATTCGAAGTTGAGTTTGAAGCATATATACACGTTTCAAGGTCCCTGAATCCAAAAATACTATTTTTTGGAAACATGTCTGTGTGTCTGTCTGTGTGTGTGTGTCTGTCTGTCTGTCTGTCTGTCTGTCTGTCTGTCTGTCTGTCTACCTGCTTGGATGTCTGTGAACACGGAAAATCGTATGAAAACAAAATTTCGTATTTGGGTCAGGTACCTACTGAAGATGTGAGGCAAAGATTGGCGACAAGTTTCTCTTATTTTTAAGGGGACTTCTCATTAAGAAATTTTCGTTTTTTGCGATTTTCTTGAAAACGGCTCTAACGATTTTCTTTAAATTTTGCACATGGGTTGCTTACACTAAGAGCTAAAACTTTTATTTGAAAAATTTTTTCAAACAAATTCTCTGAAGGGTAGTTATAAGCCACCCGCTGTGAATACGTGCTCTTTGCCTCGGGTGGGACACATTCATCCCAAGTTGTGACTTATATTTGAATTTTCCCACTTTTATTTGGGCAGAGGAAGTTATGTGACTTTCACATCAGATTTTTTTAAAAAATTTTGTACATGAGATGCTAATACCTCTATATATTCAGGGTCTGTCCCTAAAGTTCCCGGAATGAATTTTTGAAGTGAAACTTCTTTATTTTTAATCATTTACTCAATATCAGTTTACAATCTTTTCAGAACTTTTCAAAGTATTCTCCCCCTGCTTCGATGCACCATTGCCAACGCTTCACCCAATCAATGATCGCTTACTCTGCATAAATCTTACTGAATTAATACATACATGATCTATCAAAAATAAATTTATAAACAAAAAGATACAACACAAAATCAGCAATACGTAATTGGAGTACAATTCTATAATAAATTACCAAACACCTTAAAACAATGCACTGGGGACTCAAAAATTAAAAATCTACCTTTGTGAAAAACTCCTTTACAGGATAGATGAACTCTTAAATTAGATATAGGCCTAGGATAAGTAATGTTAATTAATTAATTAACGTTAATTAATAATGATCATGGTCTGTACTTAGATTTAAGTTTTGACATGTCCAAAATCAATATGTAATTGATACACAGGATGAAATAAAATTATTATTATATTTGAAATAAGGTATTCCTGTAAGATAAAGAAAAAAGTGTGCGTGGAACGCCATGCTACAGAAGTGAAACTTGTTTTAATTTTCGGATTTTTTAAATTTTGGATTATTGGATTTATTAAATTTTGGATTGTTGGACTTTTTAATATTGGGTTTTTTTACTTTTTTAATTTTGGATTTATTAAATTTTAGATCTTTGAATTTTTTATTTTTTATTTTTTTACTTTCAAATTTTGATTTTTTTCAATTTTGGATTTTTTATTTTTAAAATTTTGGATTTTTGTATTTTTTTATTTTTAAAATTTTTGATACTTGGATTTTTTATTTTTAAAATTTTTGGACATTTTAATTTTGGGTCTTTCTATTTTTAAATTTTGGATCTTTGAATTTTTTATTTTTTGGATTTTTAAATTTTTAAATTTTGGATTTTTAAATGTTGAATTTTTGGATTTTTTAATTTTTGGATAATCCTAATCATTGGGTTGATTGTTTTCTGTGCAGTCCATTCCGTTACACCTCACTAATTTCGCAACGATTTTGAGCGTTATACTATTTTTGTGACGATTTTCAGCATTACACAAGCTCTCGATTTACCCCTACCGCGGCTAAAGAAGCTTCACTTCAAAAATCATATCAATTCTTGAATTTTTTCCATTTTGAACCTTACCTCATAGAGGGCTGCTAAATGATTAGACGTTGCAATGAGGAAAGGTTGGTTCACTCCTGGATGGTCCAAGTCGTGAGTCACAGCTGCTATTAAAGCTGACATCGTTTCCAATGGAGTCAGATGTGCTCTTATCTGAAAATCATTTTCAAGTAATTAATAAAATAATCTTGAAAATCAGAAACAGGAAAATTTCTACATTTAACACTGTCTCTCTGCTCTAGCAAAAACTCTGAAATCACCTAACATGCTTGCTACCCTTGCAATAAAGTACACTGAAACAAACACTGATTTAGACTTCACAGCAATGTGTATCAAAAGAATGGAGTTGAATTGCACAGTGGTTTATTAGATCTCACAGAACACTCTGTCATATGGTATCTATTACATCGGTTACTTGCAGTCATCTCTGCGTTACAAAAATCTTGAAATGGAAGCCATGCACTGCCAAACCCATCATTAAGCATCTCAGTTGGTAGTTATTTTCTCTTCATTCCCTGTTGAGGTCTTCATCTTTCTTGGTCCTTCAGTTCTGCTATTAGTCTCTTGTAATTCTCAGTATATGGAGCTGTAGCTTCAGTCTTAAGTCTTTAACAAGGTATGTCTCCCAGTCCCTATGTTTTCTGCAGGAACCTTGCCTTGATCCCTTCTATTGCCTTCAACTGATTCAGACTTAGGTACTCCAAAATTATTTCCAGCCCATAGGTGAGTGTTGGATGCATCGCTGTATCCAGGTGTTGGGATTCGAAAGGAACTCAGTACAAGTCATTCCAACATTTAGCACGATACATGTGTCTAGAGACGGAACGGTATCTAAAGTTGTTATTAAAAGGGTTGCTACTCAGTAAAATGTATTATCTAGTATGCAGTGTGTGTCATGACCGGGATATTTCAAGTAATTTAACCTCATAGCGAGGCTATCTGCACGCATGCGCAGATTCAAAGTAAAAGTCCGTTGTATCATGGTGGGGGAATCACGAGCTTTCGTGGTTCGACTCATAACTTTGTAAGTGGATTCCTGTGTGCGTGCTTGAGTGAGATACATCTGGGAAGATCTTCGATCAATAGGGGCTGGCCATGATTTAAGGACTGATGGATTAAGGTAAGTTTTAAATATATCCTTGCTCTGATCGGTTTACAGACGTACGGACTGTGGCTGCGTCTGATCAGAGTGTGATTGTTTGAAGCTTATCTTGTCCTGACATTGTTTTATTTTTTTCTTACTTTCAGATATATTTGATTAAATAGATATTGTAAAAGTCAGTTAATAATTTGTTTTGTTAATATAAGTCAGTGTTTAAACTCAGTAAGTTTCAGTAAATAATTTCATTATAACCACATTGTGTTTATGTATCGAAACTTCAAGAGCCCCCACAGTGGACAGTTAGGGTTGCCAGTGTTCTTTCAGAAGAAAGAAAAAAAAAGAAAAGAAAAGAAAGAAAAAAAGAAAGAAAGAAAGAAAGAAAGAAGAAAAAAAAAGGAATATTTTTTACAGTCGACCCAAAACACTTTGTTTTACTCTTTCTGGTACTTCTTTTGAGATGTTGCAGCTTTTAACAATTGTTCATCCTGTTTTGCAAATTGGTAAAACTGTTTATACGTGAAACAAAATGTTGTACAACTGGTAGTTCTGCTTTGATCAGCTCAGGATGGTTACTGCCTATAGATGAAAGATGTTCACCATGAGAGCAATTCAGTGTGTGTAAGTGTTTAGTGTCATCTGTTGTCTAATTCCTGACATCATCAGTTCCCTGTTGTCTGTCTTGCCCTGCCATTTATAGCTAAATATTTCTGGGGATGTATTGCACCTGCATTGCTATGTGTTGTGACGACTTGCAAGCTACCCCGGCTTGTGTAAATCAGTCTAAACTTCAAGAAATACATACCGTGCTCTTACTTCAGAGGAAACCCACAATTTATTTGTTATTGTTTGTCCATTTAGGACTACAAAAGAAATTCACAAATTAATTCAGCATCACCAGTTTGCACAGTGAACAATACGAGGCGTGTTCAGAAAATAAGTTCTGATCCCTGATAAAGAAAACAAAAACATTAAGTGAGAAATATTTATTGCAATATTTACAGAGATTCATTGGAACTATCAGGAATCTATCAGATGGAATGCGAAAACTGCCAGCTGACCTACATTGGACAAACCAAAAGAAATATAACAACTAGAATGAAAGAACACCTTAGGAATGTGAAATTCATAAAACGGACAAATCAGCTGTAGCACATCACTCCTGGACACAAAACCACCACATCAAAAAGGATGTTAAACTATTAAAACACGTCAAGACACGGGTGAACTGAACACTTGGGAGAAGATTTTCATCACTAAGAACAGCAGCAATGTTATGAATTTTGAAATACCGCCGGTGGATGATGTCATCAAGCTTACAGCCAAGAGAAGAGAGGGCAGCACTGGACAAACCATAAAGACCACTAACCATGATCGCCAATTGCCAGTTGACCAGCAGCCGAAGATGGGATAAGAATCCCGAAACATTTCCTGCTCATAAACAGCGACGTAAGTGAAGCATTAAGTGTTAATATAATATTTAACTAGTTCAGTTATTCATGTGCTCCACTGTGTATATTACTTCGTTTTAATTATTAAAGGTGATGTTGTCACTGGGGATAAAACATGGGTGTCGTATGCCACACCAGAAACAAAACAGCGATCCATGCATTGGTGGCATAGTGGTTCACCTGTGAAGATCAAATTCAAGCAGACAATCTCTGTCAGAAAAACCTGTGATCAATGTGGTGTCCTCCTGTGTGAGTTTTACTGTGAGGGGAGAACGTAAATGCTGATCGGTATTGTCAAACATTGAAAGATCTGAGGAGGGCGATCCAAAACAAGAGACGTGTAATACTGAATGCAGTGATTTCATGGCTCCAGATGTTGGTAGCAGAGTCCTATGACATGGGCATACAAGTGTTGGTACACTGCTAAGATAAATATATGGATAACGGTGGCGACTATGTAGAGAAGTAGCCAGTGAATCTATGTAAATATTACAATAAATATTTTTGGCTTATTTATGTTTTTGTTTTCTTTATCGGGGATCAGAACTTATTTTCCAGTCAAGCCTCATATGTTAGTGGTGAAAGGGTTAAATACTTTTTATTATAATTAGACATTTTCCATTTTTCTTAGGAAGGAACATTTTTTTGCAAGTAAGAAAGCCAGGAAGTGCCAATACAGTAGAGCCTCGGTAATTCGAGCCCCGGTATTTCGAGGTTCCGTGTAATTCGAGCTGGTCTTAAGAAAATTAAAATTTTCCATAAATCTAGAGTAATATCCCGTTTTTATGCGGTGTCCGCATGTAAGTTTACGCACTTCCGAATGTGTTACATTTTGAGCTTTCTTTCAGTTTTTCCATGTACAAAATTGCAGGTAAAACTGTCCCACTTGAGTTTTCGTTCATAATACCCAGAAATAACCTAGGCTTCAGACTGCTAATGCATATCTATTACAGATTGACAGAAACCGTTAGGTTCGATCTTTCTTTGTCGGGACCTCGTGTCAATCAATTGTACAGTGCATACCATCCTTTCGGAAAAGAATACTGTACTGTCACTGTAATCCCTACTCAACGACAATGGTAATTAAAAGTGTTTTCCTAGTAGCGCCGCTTTCCCGTTCCACTCCATTAGGGGTCAGACAATGACTTTATCCTCAAAGGATGTCGATGTAGCAAATTGGAAATGTTTGCCAATATACAGACAGGCGTAAGACAGGTATGTAGGCCTACTATATTATTTATTTATTTACATTTTAAACCATTATTGTGCTCATTAAAATTTATTTATGATTTACCCATTGATTTAGTGATATTTCCGTAAAATCCGAGTTTTTTGTAATTCGAGGTAGCCTCAGCCCCAATTAGCTCGAATTATCGGGGTTCTACTGTAGATCATTTCTTTCAAATGTCCCTACACAAAAGATGGGTCCCTACAAATAAGCTTGCCTGATAAAAGAACTAGAAATGATACAGAAGTACATGGTATGCGTTGTATAATACACTTAGATTGGTGGACTTTACCTTTTCTTCCTGAAGAAAGCAGTGCATTGCCTGAGTCACATCTGCAGCATGAACTGAATTATGGTATGGATTTGTACAGTGGTATCCCTCTTCTATAAGACCTGCACATACAAATAAACACATGAAACATGCCAACATATACAAACAAATGTACAGCTTGCTGCAAAAAGAATGGGCCGACTCTTGCTCATTAGAATATTAAAGTTCTATGGAGCGGTTCACAAATGTAAATGAACTTACAGTCATTGCTGTCAAGAATAAAAAGTTAAAAAACTAATAAAAGAATAATTACCAGTGGATACAGTTTGCTAACACAATGTTTCAACCCTATCCATCGGGTCTTCATCAAGTGTCTGAGCAAAAACGTGAAGAAGGTGCCGCCTCACAACCCCTCCAATGGGGTGCGTTGTTAACCATGAAGCTAGTATTTCTGAGATGTTTATCAATCCATTCCTTGGGTATTCCATACTTGCATTATTCTTTTATTAGTTTTTTAACTTTTTATTCTTGACTAAACTGTGGAAATAATAGGACCAACATGTACAGTCATTGCTGTGATATTTGTTCACTGGCAGAGTGTCTCCACCTTCTGTACTGAAGATCATGAGTTCACTTCCCATTAATTCATTACTAAACAATATTATGCTATATAAAAGTTCTTCACAGGCTAACAGCCGAGTCAAGGGTTTAAAAAACTCCGAGCTTTCGGACTCCATCTCTGAGTCCTTCTTCTGGGAAACTGGTAGAGAAGGCGGAAGGGGCCTGTATATATAGGCTGGAGCAGTTAGTGGGTTCCAGCCAATGGCAGCGTCAGTAAAACTCTGTTGAAAATTCACCTAGTCGAAAAAGACGGACGTCACGGGGAACACAGGTCTGCCACGGTGCATCCAGTGGACAGATGCAAGGAACATCATATGTGTACCAGACTATTCTATCCGGACAAGTCTGCAGTAGCACAACATAGCATCGAGCAAAATCACAGAATGCTTTACGACCAGACCAAGATCCTGGACAGGACGAATGGGGATATGGACCGGCTGGTTAAAGAGGCCATTGAAATCAGTCTCAGTAACAACATCATAAACAGAGACAAAGGCCTTCCTCTAAGCGAGGCTTGGAAACCGGCCCTCAACATTTTAAAGAAGAGACCCACATAACCTGTGTTCCCCGTGACGTCCGTCTTTTTCGACTAGGCGAATTTTCAACAGAGTTTTACTGACGCTGCCATTGGCTGGAACCCACTAACTGCTCCGGCCTATATATATAGGCCCCTTCCGCCTTCTCTACCAGTTTCCCAGAAGGAGGACTCAGAGATGGAGTCTGAAAGCTCGGAGTTTTTTTAAACCCTTGACTCGGCTGTTAGCCTGTGAAGAACTTTTATATATTATTCGCCGAGAAAAATTCAAACCTTTTATAATATTATGCTAGTTTGAGCTTCCTGAAAAAAGTGAATTAAATAAACAGATTTTCTTTTCATATCACTGTAACAAAGAAATGCCATAAGCAAACCAAAAAAAGTCTTGTTGGGATTAGGATCTTGCTCATTTGCTAGATGGAGATTGGAATGTAGAGCCAGTACTGCCCACTTGTTTCGCAAATCAGCTATTAACGATTATACAAACTTTGCTTGCTGTATAATTCAATATTGACTCCAAGGGATTTTATATTGCTGAACAAAAATCTTATTTAATTCTTCAGTTAACCTGGTGTATCCAGAATTGACTCTCCATTTGATTTAATAACAAATAACAGATTCTTAAAATAAAAATGGTTTTGATATATGTTATCTTGTGAATGCAGGCTATGACGAGACAAGCATGCGCAGAATTGTATCTGAAAATTATAACTTCTAGGTGACCCATTCTTTTTGTGCTTGGCTGTACATCCAGATTGTTTAAATAAAATAGCTACAGAATTCTAATTTTCAGTTAAATGTATTTTTTATAAATTAATAAAAGTCAATATTAATCCTACAGTGATCATGCTAATAGTTGATCTATGATCAACTTTTCTGTCTGAATATACAAGGCACTACTCAAAAGTTCCCAAAATTCATAAGTGGCGCATGATCCACCAATAGTACAACAAAATGCCACTAGGTGACACTTCATACATCTCTTGTGAATCTTGTTGTGTTTTTCTTACAACCCTGGAGAATGACATGTGATGGAAGGTTAGCGTCGCTGGCTAGGGATCTGCAGGCAGGGAGGTCTGGGGTGCACTCAGCCTTGTGATACAATATCTTGCCTTCATGAAAGTGCAGTTCTTTGAATGACTGAGGGATGAATAAGCTAGAGGCATGTGGAAGCTCAGCTCCTTCAGTTAACACTTAACTGCTCTATGGCTGTGTATAATCTATATTAATAAAAGGAAGTGTCTGTCCTCCGTCTGTCTGTCTATCTGTCTGTCCGCGATGCCCAGAGAAATCTACTCAATGCAGAGATCTGAAATTTTATACATAGGCGGACTAAAGGGTCGGAATGTGCACCTCGAAGCCGGAATTTTAATTTTAGCTTTCCTTCGAGAGTTATGAGTGAAAAACGGGCAGGAAACGTGTATTCTTTGCGTTTTCGAAGCATGAGTTTTCAGTAATACAAATCAATTACACTAGGCTTTGGCTATTTTTGTCATACCTTCGACATAAAAGCATCGCAATCTCTTGAATGTTGTAGCTCACGCTGGTCGATTCATTTGTTTTTAATATCAAGGCACGCAAACATAATATGAAATTTTCAACCTACACCGAAGAGGATTATTATTATTATTATTATTATTATTATTATTATTATTATAGGGATAATCAATATTAGCCTAAATATGGTCAAACGTTGTTCGATTTGGACGAAACTCACTATACAGGGGTTTTCTGGGCCAAGGAACTCGAATCTGAGGTCGCTTTTACCAAGTGACGCTATTTAATCGTGATATGTAGTCCACATGATTTAGGTGTTAATATAATGATTTAAATATTATGCTCTTAATTTTTAATTCTTGAAATAATTATCGCGGGCAAAGCCGCGGGCACATGCTATCTCAAAATAATAAAAGGACGTGTTTGTCTGTCTGTCCACGATGCCCAGCGAAATCTACTGAACGCAGAGATCTGAAATTTTAAACATAGGTGGGCTGAAAGGTGGGTGAATGCGTATCGAAGCCAGATTTTTAATTTTAGCCTTCGTTCGTTAGTTGTGAGTGAAAAACTGGCAGAAAACGTGATTTTAGCGCTGTCGAAGCATCAGATTTCAGTAATACATTTCAATGTCAAATCAATTGCAGTTGGCTTTGGCTATTTTTGTCATACCGAGGTAATAAAAGCATTGCGATTGCTAGAATGTTGTAAGCACACGCTGGTCGATTCATTTGTTTAGAATGTCAAGGCCCGTAGACATATGAAATTTTCAACCTGCACGGAAGAGGGATAGTCAACATAGACTTAAATATGGTCAAACATTGTTCGATTTGGACGAAACTCACTATACAGGGATTTTCTAGGCCAAGGAACTCAAATCTGAGATCGCTTTTACCAGGCGACGCTATCTAATCGTGTCATGTAGTCCACGTGATTTAGGTGTTAATAAATATAATGATTTAACTATTATGCTCTAACTTTATGCTCTTTTTTTTATCGCGGGCAAAGCCGCGGGCACATGCTAGTGTGAAATATTGAGGAAGTCTATTGTGGACAAGATTTGGAAGAAATTAATTAATGTTGTTCATAGGCATATTACTTATTTAAGTTTGTCTTTTAAAATGTATATAGTAAGTAAACTCCGTGGCGCTATCCCTTGAAGAACCAGGCCTACCTTCCGAATGCTGCGTCATCTACCATAGGCAGATGGCAGGTTTGGGGGGCATGTGGTCAGCATGCAGACTTCTTAATCTATCAAAAGAAATGTATTAGGTTCATTTACAATCTAAATGCTAGGGAGTCTTGTAGAGAATCATTCATTAATAAAAGAATTCTCACCATTTACTCTTTATATGCCTATAAAGCAATTATGTTACTAATAGTAAATTATGCTCCAGAAAAAAATCACCATATCCATGAACATAACACGAGAAACAATATGAATTTTTACAGGAGTAATATTAAGAAAAATGTAGCTACGAAAGGTGTACAATATCAAGGAATCAAGCTATATAATAAATTACCATCAGAAATTAAATCGCTTGCAGAGGTCTCAAAACATCAATTCAAACTAAAACTGAAAGGATTCCTTACAACAAAATGTCTGTATGGTCTAGATGAATTGTAAACATGTAGTTAGATTAGTTTTAGACTCAACACTGCTGTTATATCAGTTATTATATATGAATTATTGTATGTAGGCTATTTAAGTTAAGTTAATGTACATGTAATGTAAATGTTAATTAGATCAAATTTGTACTAAATTTAAGTTTAATTCAGTATTGCATACTGAAACATGACAATGCCAGAAACTTGCAAAAGGACTATTGGCTGCAAATAAATATTATTATTATTATTATTATTATTATTATTATTATTATTATTATTATTATTATTATTAAGTAGTTCCTCAGTTTGTATAACTCATGTTTCCAGTACCAGGACTGATGTTTCCAGAACATCTCCGCAACTTCATATGCACTGGAGGTCCAATGTTGCTTATGAAGATAAGTCTACTTGATCTTGAAGTCACTGCACTGAAAGCTCTGTTGAGATGGGACTGATCTGAATTGTCTTGATTAATGGCATTGGCTCCACTCGAATTTCCTCATCTTAATATGTGACTGTCAATGCTCTTATGATGCACATCCAGTGCAGAAATGGAAGGCTAATTATTACTTCCTCTGCCCGTACCATAGGTACTATAGGTAGAGGAAGTATTGTTTTCGACCCCAAAATTCGAAGTTGAGTTTTTAGCATATATACACGTTTCAAGGCCCCCTGAATCCAAAAATACTATTTTTGGAAACATGTCTGTGTGTGTGTGTGTCTGTGTGGAATATCTGTGAACAAGCTAGCTCCAAAACGGAAAATCGTATGAAAACAAAATTTCGTATTTGGGTCAGGTACCTTCTGAAGATGTGAGGATAAGATTGGCGACTATTTTCTCTTATTTTTAAGGGGACTTTACATGAAGAAATTTTAGTTTTTCGCGATTTTCTCGAAAACGGCTCTAACGATTTTCTTTAAATTTTGCACATGGGTTGCGTATACTAAGAGCTAAACCTTTTATTTGAAACATTTTTTCGAGAAAATTCTCTGAGGGTAGTTACAAGCCATCCACTGTTCACCCACTATTTGTAGAAATTTTGTCTTGTGTGATGAACAACTGAATAGCACTCTTTCACGGCCTCTTATTCTATATAACAATGTGAAGTGAGAAAGATGTATTGTTGGCCATGCATAGAGTAAAGAAGTATCTGAGGGAAATATTCGATAAATTTCGGAAATTATTCTTTACGGCGGAAAGTCTGCAGTCACTTGTTCTTTTTTTTTTTAAGTTTGTTATATAGCCTTGCGCTTTTAGTCGCATCATTGATAGAAGAGATATTTATAGGATAATTAGCGTAAAATTGTGTCGTGCGATTCCGTAAAAGGATATGTGAATACTGCTAACTTTTATTTGGGCAGAGGAAGTTATGTGACTTTCACATCAGATTTTTTTTTAACAGTGTCTTTGAATTACTGATAATTCCTGTCATTCTATCCTCTGGCTCGCAGCAACACGGAATGGTCGAAGTTTTCCCACACTAAACAATTTTGTTACTGAACATCAACATGTGTAAACGTGGCTGAGGCTAACGTTATGGTGGAGAGATAGAAGTGAGGCGTTGGAATTTATTGATCTGTGTTTAAAATGTGGTTTGTAAAATGTTAAAAATGAAACACATTTTGATGCCTTGTGGCCAATTCTCAGTGAATAATCAATATACAGGGTGCGGCAAAACATCCTCCCTATTTTAAATTTCAAATAAAAAACAGATGGATCAAAATAAAGAAACTGTATTAATATTACTGACATCTACACAGTGGGAATTTAGGGTTTTCAGTATAATACATTAGTTCACCTCACTGCTTAATGTAAATAGACCTTAATCCTGTCTCCGTGCTCTTATAGCAAGTTCACCATACCATTTGGCACTATATCCACACTGCAGCATTCGCACAAGATGGGAGTAGCAGTCAACTTGTGTTGCCATAACGACAGAAAAAAACAAATGATAAACAGTAAACAAAAATTGAATAGGATATTGAAATCGCGGAATTGACATTCAGTACAGTATCCAACCATGCCGTGGACGAGAGAAGAACGTGCTTACGCTGTGGAATCATTTATGGAAAACGGGTATTTCGTTGTCGCTGCCCAGCATGCTTTCCGGATTCGCTTCCAAATTCCCCCTCGTGGTGCAATTCCAGATCGGAAAAGCATTAGCTTATGGGTGTCAAACTTTAGAGCAAGTGGTAACATGATTAAAAATGGAGGAGGAAGGCCACGCAGTGTTCGAATTCCAGAAAACATTAAACTTCCCACTGTGTAGATGTCAGTAATATTAATACAGCTTCTTTATTTTGATCCATCTGTTTTTTATTTGAATTTGAAAATAGGGAGAATGTTTTGCCACACCCTGTATTAAACCAATATATGTTGGGTCAGAGCCAGCCAACATAACTGCATGACCATACGTGGCAATGATTTTAATTTAATAAATTTTAATTATTCACTGAGGATGAGCACAAGTTGGTGAAAATACATTTAATTTACGTTTACAACATTTTTTTATATTGACAAGAGGCTGAGTTACCTCATTTTAAACTCAAATATAAGTCAATATGGATTTATTTTACCAACATTGTTTATCGACCTGTCTCAAGGTATCTTGCCAGGTTTGGAATGGGCAGAAACATTTATTGAATTCTCAATTAATTCCCAATCAGCTGCAGACAACGCGACAACTGTTCCGAAGTTCTCAGGGTGCAGTGGATTCACTCTTGTGCCAATGCATGGCTAGCATATCTCAAAAATTCTTTAAGGTTCTGGACGACTGACATGTAACCTCTTCTTCAGCAGCTGTACAAATTTGCAAAGACTGTGGTAAGTCAATTCCATGCGAAGGCTAGTGATGTGAGATTTGAGGCTTTCCTGGTGTCGAGAATGCTACTTCCCAACCAATCAGAGCTCTTCGTCTATTTGTTCCACTTCCCATTTTTCCTATATTGGCCCTCACTCCATCCAGCACATTTGTCTTTCCTATGTAACAGAGACTTCTTTTTCAATCAGCAGATTTCACCCAGAAGATGGCAGTGGAGCTAGCCGCTGAAACCTCAGAATTTATTCTCCTACTCCCCAAGAAACCATTATCCCTTCTCAACACACATGATAAGGGTTACATACAAAACGCTTCTAACTGCACACAACACACAAGCAACACTGGCACGTAACATGGATGTCCAATTTTTGGTTCAAAAAGTAGTACCAAGTAGCATTTCCATAAAATTATTTCTAGGTATGCACACGAGAGTGCAATTTTAATCCAAAACGAAAATAGATAGCTACTAAATCAACACGGCGGTCAATATGCTGGATGTAATAATGGTTACAGCCAGTGTTGTTGTATATGTCTGTTTTATTGACTAATGCTTCATTTGATCTTTTTGGTTAATATTCGATGATGGAGCGCTGGAAGCTGTACAGAAGAAAGTAACATGTTTCTATGTCAGGCAGGTCGATGCTCGCTGGTTGATTTCATATATTTGGGCAGAAAATTAGAAACATACCTTTTCTGATGCAAGCAATGCAATTGAATGGATATTGTATGTCACACAATCCAATTTCATGCCTTATAGAATTTGAACCAAAAGTGGATCATGGGACATTGGCTTAAGAGAAGAGGGAAGGAACAATTTAAAAGTTAAATTCTTGAGTTTTGTCCATTCTGTAGCGATAATCTTAATGATTTATGTATAGCGTAGAGCTTTATCACTGGTACTCACTACTAAATTGCGGTATTTTGTTACCTGTTGGAGCGCTTTCAACCGCATGGAGCGGCCATCTTCAGCAACTGACTTCCGTGGTGTTGTTGTTGTTGTTGGGAAGACCATTTCTGGATAACTGTATCGTACAGCGCGTGCGCACGCGCTGTACGATACAGTTATCCAGGAATGTCTTCCCAACAACAACAACAACAACAACACCACGGAAGTCAGTTGCTGAAGATGGCCGCTCCATGCGGTTGAAAGCGCTCCAACAGGTAACAAAATACCGCAATTTAGTAGTGAGTACCAGTGATAAAGCTCTACGCTATACATAAATCATTAAAAGTTAAGCAACAATTACGCAAGCTTAATAATGAATGTTCAGTACTTACTAAATAACTTCCATACATGAACAACATCTAGGTTGAAATGGTCCAGGAGTCCATACCAGTGAAACAAATGAACACACATAACTGGCAGTGATCGCCCTGCAAATCAAATAAAACATTAATGAATCTCAAGTTTAGGTAATACAGCACAAACACAGGCATCTTCACTACCAGCCTTGCAGTGGCTTGCTAAATAAGTTTCGTTCTTAATACTTCAAGTGATTGGTAGATATAAACAATGATAAATCTCAATATTTGTGCACATCTCTCACTTTCAAAATGATTTGCTATGTACAAACTATATATATGTGAGTTGTAACAAAAATAGTGGCAACATTGGTGTGAAAGTGAAACAAGACTGAATTTACTTAAGATGGCTTCTCGGGTTATCAGCCGTGTCAAAATTATTAGGCTTGAGCTTTCGGCCATCTTCACTTTGTGGCCTTCCTCAGGAATGTGAGAAGCACAACACCGGTGACAACAGCCACCAGCGACCGATAGGATTGACTACCTCCCCACAGCTGACAGCATAGCACAATTGGTCCTTTTCAGGGAGCAACAAAATTCTTCCACCTGACTTCTGATTGGCTGCAGTTCCAGCCAATGAGATTTCGCATTCCGTTTTAATACTTGTCCAGCCCCATATAAATATGTACATGCTTCCTCTTAGCATTAAGACTGTAAATAAGTGTAGTTATACCAAAAATGTAAATAGTCTGCAAATAGGACTAACTATAGTATTAAGACTGTAAATAAGTGTAGTTGTATACAAAAAATGTAAATAGTCTGCAAATAGGACTAACTATGATAAAAAGCAACCTTAATGCATTACATTAAGTAACGTTAGTATAAACATATGAATAGCCTTTAGGAATGTATGATATACAAAATGCAAACTATATCAAATGATTATAAATGTAGGGACAAGAGCCCAAATTGGGGCTCAAACCCTTGGAATAAAAGGGATATTTCCCTCGAAAATTAATGCCTTGCCTTGCCTTACACACATTCCTGAGGAATTTTGACATGGCTGATAACCCAAGAAGACTCTGTAATCAGTGCCGTGAAAGCAAATAAATAGTTCTGAAAAGACCAATGACCTCACTTTGAGTAGGTAATATGCACATTTCATCTCCAAGTGATTTATTATATCAAATGATTATAAATGTAGGGACAATCATCCTCGCTATTTTATGTAGTGACATTTAATACACAACGATTTTAATGCAGTCCAATAATATAACGTGGTGACTATATTGAATAATAATAATAATTAATTACACGTCATAAGGGTTTGTTTATCATAAATTAAAGTCACAGAGAAACCGTGGAACTTGAAAAATAAAGAGTATAGGTCAAGCCCCCACACATTAGAAGAACTAAAAGACAATATCAAGATATGAGTGAGAGAGAGAACCCATCATTTTTGACAGCTGAAGTAAATCTCAAGAAACCAGAACTCAAAGAAATAGAACTTATAATAGAGCAGCAAAGGAATGGTAGGGCCCCAGGTGAAGATCAGATAGCTGCCGAACTGATTAAGCAGGGTGGACCAAAATTGATTCAAGTTGTGTATAACCTGATTGTTGATATTTGGGAGAAGGAAGAGATACCCCTCGACTGGAAAAATGGGATTATATGCCCTATTTTCAAAAAGGGAGACAAAATGAATTGTCAGAATTATAGAGGCATTACACTTTTGAATGTAATCTACAAAGTATTTTCTTCTCTATTGCAGAAGAGACTCGGTAGTTATGCTGAGGAACTGCTTGAGGAGTATCAATGCGGTTTCCGCCCTGGGAAAGGGACAACAGATCAGATATTTGTTTTGAGGCAGTCCATGGAAAAGTGTTTTGAATATAATACAAACCTACATGTGTTGTTTATTGATTATTACCAGGCCTTTGACAGTATTAACAGGAAAGAAATATTATACATGCTAGAAGGTTTTGGAATTCCGAAAAAGCTTATAAAGCTTATTAATTTGACATTAGAAGATACATGGGCGAAGGTACGCATTGGAGGGAAAATCAGTAAAACATTTAAGATAACAAATGGCGTAAGACAAGGTGACGCCTTATCTGCTGTTTTATTTAATTTGACTCTACATGAAATTATAAAAGAACTGGAATTAAAAGGAACAATAATTTATAAATCTTTTCAAGCCTGTGCTTATGCTGATGACATTGCTCTACTGGCACGAAACAAGGCTATTCTAGTAGAAATGTTTAATATTCTGGAACAAAGGAGTAAAATTTTTGGACTTAAAATCAATGAAAATAAAACAAAATACATGGTGATGGCAGCAAACGACAGTATAAAAGTAGAACAAAAACTGACCATAGGAAACTATAATTTTGAGTGGGTGAATAAGTTTTGCTATCTTGGCTCAATGCTAAATTATGAAAACACAATTACAGACGAAATCACTAAACGAATTATTGAGGGTAGTAAAGCATATTATGCAAATCTTTCTCTCATGAAATCACAGGTCCTGTCTAGAAATACAAAGATGAAACTGTACAAAACTCTGATCAGGCCGGTCGTCACATATGGTGCGGAAACATGGACTATGTCTAAAGCAAACGAACTGGCATTAAGAGTATTTGAGAGAAGGATTCTTAGGAAGATATTTGGGGCTGTGAACGAAGGAGGATATTGGAGAGTAAGATATAATCAGGAGCTTGATGAATTAATAGGGGGAGAAGATGTTGTGAGATTTATTAAGTCTCGGAGATTGACATGGCTGGGACATGTGAAAAGAATGCCCAAGGAAAGGATGCCTTTGAGGATACTGGATGGAAAAATGGATGGAAAAAGGAGACGAGGGAGGCCAAGGAAAAGATGGATAGCAAATGTTGAAGAGGATTTGAAGAAGATGAGGGTGACCAAATGGTGGGAGAAAGTGATGGATCGAAGCGAATGGAGGCGAATTACGAGGGAGGCTAAAGCCCACCCAGGGCTGTGATGCCAAAGAAGAAGAAGAAGAAGAAAAGACAATATCACAAGAGAAATATGCACGTGAAAGAAAACTTTCTAAAAAGGTGCCAGTGTTGTGTTGATGCAAGAGGAGGACATTTCCAACATCTCTTGTGAAGAGGTACGTGGTGATTTTCATTGTAATTGTGAGAACCTGAATTATTACACCGTTAGCGGCTTTATTTGCATACATATTTCACTTGATCGCTCAGGAGTTAGAGTTGTGGCCACCACGATGCAGAAACCTGCATGACTGGCCAACTCTTATGCAAAACACACTGTATTATAGTGTATGACACTATTATTTCCTACAATTTATATCTGTAAATAAACTGTATTTATCAACTTACGCGTAAATGCAAATATAGGTAATTTACGTCCTGATAATTAATCTATCATCTACGTTAAGGTTTAGTTATAAGTATGTTGACGAAACCATATATTTATCCAATACTAAAGGCAAAGGCAGGACTTTAATGTGGGAAACAGGATTACTGCTGAGTGCACCAGTCCCGATAGTATCTGTACTATTCAAAATCACTGTTTTCTGCATTGTCCTAAATAAATTGGAACCAATTCTAAGAAGTATGTTACTTTTAAAGGCTGAAGGTAGGCCTATGATCTATCTAGTTGAAACTACTATTGCCAGAATGTGAATCTTGTATACCGTATTTTACGGACTATAAGACTCTCCGGACCATAAGACACACAATGATTTTAGTATGGAAATTTAAAGGAAAAGAAGTGTAATGTGATTCTAATCGAAAAAATTTAAAGGAAATAATATACTTCATTGCATAAAAAAATTATAACCTTGCACAACGGAATCAGTGTAAATCACTTATAACTTATAACCTGGGTTGTACAAAAATCTCTTCCGTATAGGTGGCATCGCGTAAACTCTAACTGAACTGGAAGACTGAAAATACTTTTACACCCTCTAACCCTCAGTTGAGCACACGGTAAGTGTAACGGGACAAGGCTGTTTTAGAGGTCAATGTCTTAATTTAAACCACCCAATGGAGACAACTCCTTTCCTATAAAAGAACTCAACATTATTTTCTTTTCACGTTGTATACCTGGCTTCCAGCTACGCTCATTTCATTATTGTGACAAGTGCACTGAAGTACAGACTGTGCCAAAATTTGTGACAATCTTATCGTTTACAACACCTCGTTTATAACTATGGTTTTCCAGCAATATTTACCATTTTTTTAGTTTACATCGGACCATTAGACACACCCAACTTTATGGCTCTGTTTTCAAGGTAAAAAGTGCGTCTTATGGTCTGTAAAATACAGTATATATCTAAACAAACAAGGAAGTATGCAAGGCTTACCTCCAGTAGCAGTGTCCAATGTGAAAGCGTTGAATGGCCATCGCCACACCCGGTCCAACACACACTGAAAATAAACAAACAAACATCAGCAACAAGCAGTAAATTCCATAATTATATAAAACTTTCTTTACCATCCAACAAACTCCTCTACGTTTAATCTCTAAACAAAATTATTGTAAAATTCCATTAAGAGTTTTAATTTTTATTATGAAATATAGCATGCATCGTTTAAATAAATTTAATTCAGAGTTAAATTTTCTAAAAAAGTTGTTCTCAGTAACTAATTGTCATAATGACAAATCTCAAGTTACATTTGTGTGTGTTATTAATGATGTATCCTTACAATCAATAAGAAATACAGTGAAACCTCGGCAAGATGCTCTTCAAGAGGCCGCGCAAAAGTAGCATATTAAAAGGGGCAGCGTATTAACGAGAGTGGGTCATTTTTAGATTTTAAAAATTTTAACACCAAGATATGAATCAAAATAAACATTTATTAAATCAAATTAAGGATTAAATACAGTAATTATGCTGAGGGGTAATTTAAATTCTTTTCTTTCACAAAAAAAATTAAGAACAAATACACTACAGTACTGTAGTACAATTCATAAACAGCTTCATGATTTTTCACTATTGTTCGAAGAAGGGATTCGTAATGATTCCGCCTAATATTTCTTATTCATACTGGTGTTTTCATCATGTTTACGGAGAATTACTAATTTACGAAGAATTTCTAATATCTCCGATATCGACAAAGCTTTCAGTTTCACTCCTTTACTCATGTTAGCACTAACAAATCACTTTGCAATTCTACACAGGATCCAGTCACAATGCGATTTAAAACTGGCAGCAAGGAGGACCGTGGGGGACTGAATCTGTGCTATGAAAAGTCTTTCAAGTACTCAAAGAGTTGCCCTCCATTCTATTGAATGTGCGGGCGCTAACGGTAAATGTAGAAGTCTGGAAAATATTTTCTCAGTATCCGTAAAAGCATGATTTTTAGAATTTTCGGCAGACGAAAGAGTGTATTAAATGGGACGAGCATATTAAGAGGTGGATTTTATATAGTGATGTCAAGGGACCGGAAGAAAAGCTAACACGGAATAGCATAACAAATGGGCGTGTATTATCAGGGTTTTAATGTAATTACTGTTATAATTGTACACTGTGTTGCCACTCTAGAAAATTAGTAAGTGGTCTGGGCTCCTTTGCACATATTCACTAATTAAGTCATCATCATCAACTTCAAGGCATAGGCCTTCTGGCCTGTTCCGGCTCTTGATTCCATCGGCTTCTTGGTCTTCCTTGGAATCTCTTGCCTACAGGTGATATTTCCAGGTTCTTTTGGGTATTCTAATCTCTTCCATTCTTTCTAGATGTTGGATCCATTTTATTCTATATGTTTTAACTTTATCTAGGAGGTGTAATTTGAAATTCTCTACGTATATCTTCACTTCTAATGTGCATCCCTTTACTGCTCTCAAACATTTCATCTTTGATGCATTTATTCTGCTTTCATCCCTTTTATTCTTTTTATTTGAGTGGAAAGTTTCTCAAATTGGGAAAGTGAATGGATCCAGTCTACGAAAGGTGCAGTGACAAAATCCTTTTTCCCCTCTGTGAAAGTTAGACTGAAATTAAATATACCGCTCAATACCAATACAGAAACATTTCTAACCGGCCATGGCAAACTAGGTTCTTATTATTACCGGTTCAAAATAAAAGACAATCCTTCCTGCTCATGTGGAGCCGAAGTGCAAACAGTGGACCACGTTCTATTTGAGTGTTCAAAACTAGAAACTTAGAGAGCAAAAAAGGAAAATGGACTTTTACAAAAAACTAAACTAATGTTTGAACATACGTAAAGTTTCACAGACTTCCTAAATGCCATAAATCTAGAGACAATATAAGGAAAAACAGATGCGAATTAGACAAGTTGTTACACAAAAAGTAGAGATTAAACCACCTAGATTGACATAACAAGCCAAAAGCCATAGTAAAAATCTGATGTGAAAGTTATATAACTTCCTCTGCCCAAATAAAAGTTAGCAGTATTCACATATCCTTGTACAGAATCGCAAGACACAATTTTACGCTAATTATGCTATAAATACCATATAAAGTATAAACCCTTCTTTGAATGTAGCGACTAAAAACGCAGGCTATGGACAAAAAAAATAAAAAATAAAAAAATAAAAAAAAGTGACTGCAAATGTTTATTCAACTTTTCACTGTTAAGAATAATTTCCGAAATTGATAAAATATTCCCCTCGGATATTTCTTTACTGTAAGCATGGCCAACAATACATCTTTCTCACTTCACGTGCTTATATACAATAAAAGGCCGTGAATGTCCACGTATTGAGTTGTTCAGGCAAAACAGAGAGATCTTACAAACAGTGGGTAAATTACAACCACCCTTCAGAGAATTTGTTTTGGAAAAAGTTTCAAATAAAAGTTTTAACTCTTGGTATAAGCACTCTCATGTACAAAATTTAAAGGAAATCCTTAGAGTCGTTTTTGAGAAAATCGTGATAAACAAAAATTTCTTCGTGTAAAGTCCCCTTAAAAGTAAGGGAAAGTTGTCGCCATTCTTCGTGTCACAGCCTCAGAAGGTACCTAACCAAAATACAAAATTTTGTTTTCGTACGACTTTCCATTACATGAGGCCGTATTGCAAAGAGCGCGTATTCACAGTGGGTGGCTTATAAATACCCTTCAGAGAATTTTTTCGAAAAAATGTTTCAAATAAAAGTTTTAGCTCTTAGTATAAGCAACCCATGTGCAAAATTTAAAGAAAATCGTTAGAGCCGTTTTCGAGAAAATCGCGAAAAACGAAAAATTCTTCATGTAAAGTCCCCTTAAAAATAAGAGAAACTAGTCACCAATCTTCAGCTCACATCTTCAGAAGGTACCTGACCCAAATACGAAATTTTGTTTTCATACGATTCTCCATTTTGGAGCTAGCTTGTTCACAGATATCCACACAGACACACACACAGACACACAGATATGTTTCCAAAAATAGTATTTTTGTATTCGGGGGCCTTGAAACGTGTATATATGCTAAAAACTCAACTTCGAATTTTGGGGTCGAAAACAATACTTCCTTTACCTATAGTACCTATGGTACGGGCAAAGGAAGTAAAAAAGAGAGAAAAAAAAACAGTGAGATCGTAATAAGGGATTATAATAGAGGGAAAAGCATGTAGTATTACATTCATTGTAATGGGACGTGCAGTCTACAGTAGAATCCCGATAATTCGAGCTAATTGGGGCTGAGGCTACCTCAAATTACAAAAAACTCTGATTATACGGAATTATCACTAAATCAATGGGTAAATTATAAATAAATGTTTAATGAGCACAGTAATGGTTTAAAAGATAAATAAATAAACAATATACTGTAGTAGGCTTACATACCACTCTGTAATAGAAATGCATTAGCAATCTGAAGCCAAGGCTATTTCTGTACTATGAACGAAAACCCTAAGTTGACCTGCATTTTTGTACCTGGAAAAATTGAAAGAAAGCTCAAAATGTAACACATTCAAAAGTGCGTAAAACTTACATGCGGATACCATATAAAAACGGGATTTTATTCTAGTTTTATGGAAAATTTTAATTTTCTTAGCTCGAATTACACGGAACCTCGAAATACCGGGGCTTGAATTACCGAAGTTCTACTGTATTTAAAATAAAAATTTAAAAAATAGATATATATATATATATAGATATATATAAATAGATATATATCTATATATATAGATATATATATTCATATAATAGATATTATATGAAAAAAAGACGATGGAAAAATGAATTGGCGCCTGATTGGTCAACTCCTCGCAACTCGCGATCTGTATATATACCACCTCGGCATGACAGACTCGACACTTCAGTATCCCTGAGGATGGAGGCAGCGTGGGCCTCTGAAACGTCGGAGACACTTGATCTTCAAACCTGGCTGTCTACCCGGGAAAAATTTATTCATTCAGATATATATCCCTTTTATTCAACACCCAACATTCACTGCCATATAATAATGATGGTACACCCACTGTTTTATAAAATCTTAATTGGGTGTCCTTTCTGGTTTTGTTTCTTAGCGTTCTTCTAATTGTTCCACATGTACTTTGAAAACACGATATTTTTATTTGCACCTCTTTATCATAATTATAAGAAATCTCATTTCCAGGATAATTAAAATGTGAAATTTTCTTCAATATTATGTCATCTATTACAATTTTTTATCTGATCGGATCTTTCCTCCTAAATGCCACGTCATGGGTTTTCTCTGTTGATATTTTACAATTATATTTCCTTGGTATTTCATTTAGTTTATACATATTACATTGAAGCTCGTCTTCTGTCTCGGCAATAAGTACCTGATCGCCAGCATATAAAATTGTGTTCACAAAATAATTTCTCGCAATTTCTCTAATTAAGTATTTATTTATATATCAGTGAACCACCGGACACAGCACATTTCTTTGTTAGCATTTAGCTGTTGGTAGTACGCATACAGCAACGCATGTGAATATTATAGGAGAAAAATTCCTCCGACACTGGGACTCGAACCCAGGACCTTTGGCTATTCGCGCCAATGCTCTACCAACTGAGCTAAGCCGGAGTTCAATTCACAGCACCAGATGGAACCTCTCTTCTATGACTGATTGCCCTAATGGTCTACCTCACAGACAGACAAGTTATGTCATATGCAGTACTGTGAGGTATGCTAAGTAGTGATTTTTTTGTGCTGATGGAGGACACTTTAAACATTTCATTTTCTGTTTTGTTACCCACAGTTCCATTTTTGAGTACCATTTCATATATGATTTTGTGTCTTTTACAGTTCTGTTGTTGAGAAGCTAACTGGTGCAGGCGTGAAGAAAGGGCTCTAAACAGGGAAATGAGGAATTTTTGGACCTATGCTCATATAACATAATTTCACCCTCTATATATTCTACAGTGCATTTCACGTAAGAGTTGACCAATCATGGGGGTTTCTGCATCGCAGTGGCCACAGCTCTAACTCCCGAGCAATCGGGTGAAATATGTATGCAAATAAAGCCACTAAGGGTGTAATGATTCAAGGCTCTCACAATTACAATGAAAATAACATCGTATCTCATCACAAGAGATGTTGGAAATGTCCTCCTCATGCATCCACACAACACTGGCACCTTTTAAGAAAATTTTCTTCATGCACATAAGTTCAGTTTCCGAGATAGAGTTAATTTCTCTTATGATATTGTCTTTAAGTTCTTCTAACGGTAGCCTATGTGACTATGATTTATGGGGGAACTTTTTTTTTTTTAATTTATTCTGCAGATTTACAATCTGTTCACATAAGAACATTCAGTAAATGGTATAAATGGCACAGTAATGATGTCAGAGCTGTAAAATACAACTCTTTAAGGTAAGTCATTGAATAACAACTCTTTAAGGTAAGTCACTGAATCGGAATGCCAAGTCTAAAATCTTATGTCGATGTAAACGGTTGATTGAGGAACTATTGTCCAATAGATTGATGGCTAGGGAATTGGGATGATTGTTTAGGCATTGCTGGTATCGAATGCTGTACAAGGTGATTTCTTCTTTAATAGTAGGGATGTCCAGGTCGTGGTGTAATGTAGCATTGGAAACATACCACGGTGCGTTAGCAAGTCGGCGAAGAGATTTGGATTCAAATCTTCTTAAGATGTCAATATTGGAATTGCTGGCAGTACCCCAAAGCTGAAGTCCATATGTCCATACTGGCCTTATTATGGTCTTGTAAAGTATAACTTTATTATACAGGGATAGCTGAGATTGCTTATTTAATAACCAGTACAATTGTTGAAACTTTAGTTTGGCTTCTTTGCTTTTCGTAATAATGTGATGTCTCCAGGTTAGATGTACATCTAAATGAAAACCAAGGTATTTTACATGCTCTACAACTGGAATTTCTTCGTTATTTATTTGTATTCTTGGGCATTTTTCTCGGCGTAAAGAAAAAGTGATATGCCGAGATTTTGAACTATTTACCTCAATGAGCCATTGATTTAGCCAGCGTTGTAATAAATCTAAATGATGTTGTAAATATCCTGAGGCTAAAGTAGGATTTTCATTTGAAGCAAGAATAGCAGTATCATCTGCAAATGTTGCAGTTATGGTATTTTCTGTTGTTGGTAGATCATGTGTATAAAGAAGATACAGAACTGGTCCCAAAACACTACCCTGTGGGACACCTGACTTTATGGGATGGAATATGGAGAGTTCGTCTTTAACTTTAACTTGAAAATGTCGATCACTTAGGTATGATGTAAGCAGCAGATAATAAGGATGAGGAAGTTTTAGTTTTATTTTGTACAGAAGGCCCATATGCCAGACTTTATCAAATGCTTGTTGAATATCCAGGAAAGCTGCTGTACAGTAACGACGTGATTCAAAATCCTGTTGTACAATGTTAACAATGCGATGGGTTTGTTCAACAGTAGAATGGCATTCTCGGAAACCAAATTGAAAGTCAGGAATTATTTCAGAGAGCAATGGTTTTAGTCGTTGCAGGAGCAATTTTTCAAACACTTTAGAGAGTACAGGCAAGAGACTAATCGGACGATAGGATGCTGCTTCAGTGGGTGGTTTACCAGGTTTAAGAATACAAATTATCTGTGCTATCTTCCATTGATTTGGAAAATGGCTACATCGGAGAATAGCATTAAAAATTGATGTAATAAATGCATATCCTTTCTTCGGTAATTCTTGTAGGATTCTACCAGTAATTAGGTCGTAACCTGGACTTTTTGCAGGATTAACATGATTCCTTATTGTCCTTTTAACTTCACTTGAAGAGAAAGGTTTAATGGGGGGTGATAATTGAAGTGGAGCAGACAAATACTTAATAATGTCGTCCTCAGAAGAGCTCTTTTGAGTAGAAGGTTCGAAAACCGTTGCTAGATGTTCTGCAAACCGTTCTGCTTTTTCCTTCCCACTGCGAGCCCAGGTGTTGTCACTGTTCCTGATGGGTGGGATGTAAGATTTTGGTCGCTGTAGTCTTCTTGTTGCTTTCCAAAGTGAATAGTTTGATTCCACATGCGGGCTTAATGATTGGAAGTATTGGGTGATGGATTCATTTCGGTAAGACTGCAATTGACTTTTCAATTGCCGGGAAGCTCTGTTAAATGCACATCTATCCTCGGGTTGTCTTGAGCATTGCCATATACGGCGTAACCTTCTTCTTTCTTCAATTTTTTCCATGATGTTAAGTGGATATTTATTTTGTTCTTTGTTACTAGTAGGAGGTGTCGAATCCCTTGCAGCTTGCTGTATAGTAGTTGTTAGATGTTCAATGGCTTCGTCGATTTCTGTGCTATTTTGAAGAGGCATATGCGGTGATAATTTTTCTTGTACTCTGTCTTTAAAATATTTCCAGTCAGTGAAATTATTATATAGCTTTGGAGGTGGACAATATTCAATAACAGAAGAGGCCAGAGTCATTAATACAGGAGAATGATCTGAGTTTAAGTCATAATTACTTTTTATTTCCATTTTTTCTAACGGCACTCCTTTGATTAGAAAAAAATCCAAGAGATCTGGAATTTTATTTATATCAGTGGGCCAATAAGTTGGTTCTCCAGTAGACATTATTCGAATATTAAGTTCTGACAAAGTTTTATAAAGTTCAGAACCTCTTGTTGTATTAAGACGAGAACCCCAATATTGATGTTTTGCGTTGTAGTCTCCACCCATTATAAATCTCATTCCAATAGATTTAATAAATGTAGAAAAATCTTGCTGCGTTATCTTATGTTTAGGTGGGCAATAAACAGCCGCAAGTGCTAATTGACCCCATGCTTCTGTTAACATAATAGATGTAGCTTGTATATGCTCTGTCTTATAATCAGGTAGGCAATGATGTTTAATTTTATTACGGACAATGACTGCTGTTCCACCATGGGCAGTTCCATCAGGATGCTGCGTATTATAAACAGTATAACCTGGTATGTTTAAGTAGCTTTTATCAGTAAAGTGTGATTCCGAAATTAACATTACGTCTATGCTGTTAACATGTAGGAACAATATTACTTCTTGTCGATGTTGAAGTAGACCATTTGCATTCCAGAGAGCTATGTTACATATGCAAGCCATAATTATTTGATTTTGGACACAATGACAGAGAGCAGGTTAAGTAGTGATCCTATTTGTTCAGCTTGCTGTTTGAGTATATTTTCAAATTTGAGGAATGATTGTTGAATAATGGTTGCTATATCAATTTCATTATGTTTGGCTGCTTGGGCATAATTATAGGAGGAAGAAAACGGAGGATGTGAGGAAGAATGCAAAGGCGGAAAATCTGCAGCATTTGGCTTTGGTTGACTGGACGAAGGTGAAGTTACTGGTCTCGAGGTAGTCGGATATCTCCTACTTATAATATCCCGATAAATTGCGCATCCTTTGTAATTGGCTGGGTGACTTCCCGAACAAAGAGCACATGTTGCAGGAGTAGAACGGTCCTTCCGACACGTTTCAGATAGATGGTAATCTCCACACTTGACACATTTAGGAGATCTCTTGCAGTACTTTCTTGTGTGCCCATACATCTGGCATCGCATACACTGGACTACATCCTTCTTTTTGTAAGGCGCTTCAAATGTAATTTTTGCATGCATCAAAGAGTCAATTTTATAGATATCTTTATTATTAGTCTGGGGTTCTAGATCAACATAAAATAAAGGCAATGGCTCCTTGGAAACTCTGTGTCGAATATTGTAAATATTGCGAACCTTATGTCCTTGTTCCTGTAATTCCGAAATAATGGATGGTACATCTACAGAATGGTGCATATTGCGAAGGACAACCCTAAAAGCTCGTTCTTGTTTTATTTGGTATGTGTGATACATAGCTTTTTTGTCATTGAGTAATTTGACTAATGACCTATAAGCTTCTATAGAGTTTGGTAATAATTTAACTTCATCTTTGTACATTTTATATGAGAAATCTGATTCAGGAACTTTTTGCTTAATGCAACTTAAAAGTTCTGGCACTTTTACGACATCTGGAATAAAAATAGGAGGAGGTTTCAGTGGTCCTGATGCCGAGGAAGACTCTGTAGGAGTTGAATTGTCATTTACGTTCGTAAGTGTATCGAACTGATTATGCACAGGCACTGGTGCAGTAATAGTTGGTGTGAGCCTAATTTCCTTTTCACTTAATTTACGCTTCTTACAGCGTACAAGTTGCCATTCAGGGTTAGTTTCAATATCACAGGACATTTCCAGTGACAAATCTTGTTGCGTGAAGGGGTCAGGATTTGAAATCCTTGCTTCTGTATCGTTTGTTGGAACAGACTGCATTAAAGTGTATAATAAAACAACGTATTCCCACTGACGAGTGGCACAGAATAAAATTTATTCTAGAGACAAAAGACAAACAAACATGTCTGCCAACAATGCAAGACGGATGGCAGCACTAGTAACATATTGTGTAGATATTAGACCTTTAACACCCCCACTATATCTAACAATATGGATATACAAAAATATTACAATCTTTGAATACCTAATACATCCAAAAACTTATAATGTTTTACAACACATAAAGCCTTCGTGAATACATCAGCTGGCATCTCAGCTGTAGGCAAATGCTTCACATTTACAATTTTATTTACTACACATTCTCTACAAAAGTGAAACTTAATGTCTATGTGTTTTGTACGCTTGTGAAACATTGGATTCATAGTTAGCTTTTGTGCACTCTGATTATCGTTGAACAAATCAATGGTATACAAATTTTGTGTAATTTCATATAGTAAGTTTCTCAAATAAACAGCTTCTTTACATGCTTCTGTAATAGCCATATATTCGGCCTCACTACTAGACAAGGCTACAGTAGTTTGTTTTTTAGTTTCCCAAGAAATTACACAACCAGATAAAGTGAAACAATATCCTGTATATGACTTCCTATCTATAACATTTGCACCCCAATCTGCATCTACATATCCTTCTAATATTGAATTTCCATCAGCAGTGTACTTCAAACCGTAATTTTTAGTACATTTTAAATATCTCAATAGACGCTTTACATATGCACAATGTTTTCTAGAATAGCAATTGTTAAATTGACTCAAAAAAAACAACTGCATAAGTAATATCAGGTCTGGTTAGAACTGCTAAGTACATTAGACAACCAATAACTTGCTGATATGGGAATTTTCCAACATAGTTTTCCCCTTTAGATACATGCAACTTAGTTTCCATAGGAGTCTGAATGGGTTTGCATTGACTCATGTTAAATCTTTGCAACACCTGATCAATATAATCAGACTGGTTCAATGTAATAGTTTTCTCAGACTTATTAACACTTACATTGACACCAAGACACTTTCTGATTTCACCTAAATCTTTAAGTTTGAAATGGCTAGCTAATTCATTTTTCAAATATTCTGTTTCTTTACAATCATTTGAAAAAATAAAAAAATCATCCACAAAAAGTGTAACAACAGTCCTCAAATTATTTCTGACTTTTGTGTACATACATGGTTCTATCTTAGATCTCCTATAACCAATATTTAACAAACATTCATCCACTTTCCTGTACCATGCTCTCGAAGATTGTTTAAGCCCGTAGATTGCCTTTTTTAATTTAAGTACTTGACCCTCATGGGTCTGCTCGGAAAATCCTTCTGGCAACTGCATAAAAATGGTTTCATCAAGAGCACCATTCAGAAAGGCTGTAGTTACATCAAGGTGAGTAATGTCAAATCCTAACTTAACTGACAATGCAAATAGTAACCTCAATGTAGTATGCCTCACAACAGGAGAAAATGTTTCTGTATAGTCTATACCTTCAACTTGTGAAAAACCTTTAGCAACTAAACGTGCACGGAACCGAACTTTGTTGTCACTATCATATTTTTTACGAAGCACCCACTTACACTGTACAACCCTACCATCTTGTGGACTTTCACATAATTCCCACGCATCATTTTCTTTGAAACGCTGTAGTTCTTCTTGCATGGCCAACATCCACTGTTTCTTTTCTGGTCCATTTAAAGCATCATGTAGTGTCAAACCTGCCACATCATCATAGGTTTCAGCGCTTGTACAAAGATTCGACATACCATATCTCTCTGGTGGTTTCCGTGTTCGTCTGGGTCTGTCCATGAAATCTTTTTCACACTGAAGTGTACTCTCTGAGTCTTCATCATCATAGGAATAATCATTTTCACTGTTGGAGTTATCTTCAAGACTAGATGTTGATTCAAAACTTGTTGCCTCCTGACCTTGTTGTTCTGGTTTAACGTCATCCCCCACTGAAGCAACATTCTGGTCTTGCATTGGAATCATACATTCAAAATTGATTTCTGGCTCAATAATGACCACATCTCTACTTGTAAACACAGTCCTTGTTTCTGGATTATAGACTCTGTATCCCTTTATGTTATCTGGGTATCCTGTAAGAATACATTTCACAGATTTCTTATCCCATTTCTTACGCTTTTGTTTAGCAACATGTACCATGACAGTGCTACCAAATATCCTAATATGACTGATATCTGGTTTTGTGCCAGTCCATAGTTCATATGGCGTTTTATTATCCAACGCAGCAGCCACAGTTCGATTCTGCAGGTACACTGCCGTATTGGTGGCCTCAGCCCAAAACTCTTTTCCCAGGTTTGCATCAAACAGTAGACATCTCGCTTTTTCTACGACTGTGCGATTGAATCTTTCACATAAACCATTTTGTTCTGGGGTGTATGGGTTGCTTTTCTGGTGGATAATACCAGCACTGTTTAGGTAATCTTCAAATTCCTTATTGCAATACTCTAAACCATTATCGCTTCTTATCACTTTTATTGTTCTTTTTGTTTGATTTTCCACCTGTGCTTTGAATATCTTGAAATACTTCAGAGCCTCATTTTTGTGCTTCAGAAAATAAACAAATGTTATGCGACTGTAATCATCGACAAATAACAAGAAATACCTTGCTCCTCCTATCGATGTAGTCTCCATAGGGCCACAAATGTCTGTGTGCACTAAATCTAGCAAGTTGCTGCTTCTCTGACCACTGCCTTTAAATGGTAAGCGACACTGTTTACCTTCACAACATGTTGTACAAGAAGCCTTGCTTATTTCTACTTTTTCATCAAATGACATTCCCAAGACAGCATTTTTCATTTTATTTAAGTATTCCTTGTTGACATGTCCTAATCTGCGATGCCATGTTACTCCTGACACAGCTGATGCAGCCAAATACTCCTGGGATACCAAGTTTACTTTGTATACCCCATTGACCAATACTGCTGTAGCGACTAACTGTTGCTTTTTATTGTAAACACAACAGCTTTTATCTGTGAAAGACACACTGTTTCCTTTTTTTATTAGTTGACTGACTGATAGTAGGTTAGTAGTCAGAGATGGTATACAGCATACGTCTTCTATCACGATGTCGTACTCGCAATCATCAGTTGAAGTCGTTATTTTAACATTGCCAGAACATAATACTGTCATCTTCTCGCTATTAGCTACGACAATTCCTTTATTTTGTTCATATTTGGCACTCATAACCCAACTTTCGTTTGCTGTTAGGTGTACACTTGCCCCGGAGTCGATATACCAATCATTTTTGTTGAAATTCGCACTTAAAAATTCTGCACTAAATGCGTTTGATTGCATTCTTTCTTTATTTTTCTTATTTGCTGAATTATTTTCGTTATTCATGCACTGATTTTTGTAATGGCCGACTTGTTTACACCGGTAGCATTTCACCGCCTTGGTGTTTGACTTCGACGGAACAGTAGTACTACCAACATTACAATTTTTCTTGGCCATAGACAAATTATTCTTATTTTGCTTTGCATGATTTGAATGACTGACGAATGCACCGTTCATTTCATTCTCGTTGTAATCTACCGACTCCATGTCTAATAATTTTGTCTTGATATTGTCTGCCGTAATGGAAATGCCCGAATGTTCGATTGCCATGATCATTGGAGCAAAACGATCAGGCAATCCAGCCAACAACAATGACCCTGTCCATTGATCATTTATTTCAAATCCCGTTCCACTTAATTTCTGCGCTGTATCGATAATCTGCGTCACATATGACGTCATCGAACTACAACTTTCTCGCCGGATTGAAATCAAATTTCTCAACAGACTTATTCTCCGTGAAAAGCCACTATCATCAAATAATTGCTGTAGTTTATTCCACAATTCGTTCGAAGATTTAACGGTTTTGACGTGGACATACAACGACGGGTCGATGGTCATAATCAATTTGGCTTTAGTTTTTTCGTCATCCGCGCTTGCTATTTCTTTTCCCGGTTCTGGCTTGATACAATGCTTCATGCCTTCGAGAACTAAGAAATTTTCTGCAGCGAAACACCACTCCGAATAATTATCGCGTCCCTTTAATTTCGGCACATTGATAAGGTAATTGGTAGCCATTTTTGACGAACAGTTTTTACAGTGCGATAATTAATACGATCAGTCAGTTCACAGCTAAATCGCACTGAATACTGTCTTTTAACACTTGCTTTACTGCAAAATCCTTGTTAAAACGACTCAATACTGCGATTTTATGAGCTTCTGGGCCCATAACCTATAATAAAACAACGTATTCCCACTGACGAGTGGCACAGAATAAAATTTATTCTAGAGACAAAAGACAAACAAACATGTCTGCCAACAATGCAAGACGGATGGCAGCACTAGTAACATATTGTGTAGATATTAGACCTTTAACAAAGTGTTATTTGACTTACTATTAATAGCTGATAAGCCACTTACAGTTTTGCTGTTCCAGTCCTTTAGATTACTGTATGTTCTAATATTAGTTTTGTTCATGAATACAAACTGTGTATTTGACAATTTTTCATTTGAAGGTCTCTCTTTTATTGATGTTGAGATATCAGATTCACCATTGTTTTGTATGCCCATATAAGGGTCCGTCATATTAGTTAACGTTTTTAGCACTTACACTGTTTATTATTTAAAGATAACAGTCACACTATCACAGAAACAACTTTTGCACAATTTAACACCAAACACAAATAATAAACACGATAAAATATGAAATTATTGAAATATTTTCTCCTCTATTCAGAACTAGCTGTTGCTACAATAAGCAAGGCCAACTGTGTCCATGGGGGAACTTGAAAAATAAAGTGTATAGTTTAAATCCCCATTAATTAAAAGAACTGTAACTATGAGAACCTGAATCATTACTAGACCTGGTTTTAGGCTCTAAAAAAATTAGTTTTAGGTACCTAAAACAGGCTTTTAAAACAAGTAAATAGGCTTTTAAAAGAGAAAATAGGCACTTAAAATATGCTATAAAAATGTGTAAATAGATAGAAAATAGACTTTAAAATATTACAATATACGCTTAAACTGTAACATGGTCTTTTTTTTTTACTGCAAGAAACGTGGTATACCTATTCTTAACAGAATTAACTGCAAAATCACGAACTATATTCACTTAAACCATAACCGTCTCTAGTAATGGCCTGGGCGTGCTACATGTGGCAACGTTGCAGCCCGTCCTATGAGACGAGCCACGTGCCATGCGCAGCAATGTAATACTCTCTTTCGCTTGTGTATTTTTGTGAAATATTATAATTGTTATGGTGTAGTAAGGTATTGTAAACATTCTACAACCATGCCAGATAGATGTGTAGTGCCCGGGTGCGTAAGTAACTACGACAGGACAATAAAAGCAGAAGGATATATAAGTTGTTTTAGATTTCCTAAAGATCCCGACCTGCGGAATGCATGGATTCGTTCGGTTCCACGTTCAGACTGGTCACCAACCAACATGTCAGTGGTTTGCATGAAACATTTTCAACAAAGCGACTTGAGCTTTGTTGAGAAGTACATAGATAAAGATGGAAATACGTGTTTTCGAAAACGCAATCATCCAGTTTTGTGTGAAGGTGCAATTCCGAAGATATTTCCAAACCTACCTTCATATCTAAGTACTCCGAGTGGAACCAAGCGAAAAAATCCGCAAGAGAGAAGAGATGAAATTGACATTCGCCTTAAAAAGCAAAAGGAGGATGAAAAGAGACAGGCAGATGAAGAAAATCGTGTGCAGGATTTTCCTAATTTTTTGCAAAATATACCCAAAAAACTACCTAAAAAAGATTGGTCAGTGTTTAGAAACGAAACCTGTTGCATAGTGTATAAACTAGACATAACTCATGTTCCAAAAGTAACTTTCAGCATTAGAATAAACAGTGATTTTAGTGTGGAAGTACATAAGGACGGTGGATGTATACCGAATGAGGTTTTAAAATGTGAAACCTCTAATTTGCCAATCTGTAGAAATTCTTCTCTGACTGAATGGAGCCAACTTTCATCCTTAATAGAGTTTTGTGATTCTTATGTTTCACCAGATATCAACAACAAACGCACTCTTGTATCTCAAATTGCTGCTTCACTAAAAAGTCTAAAATTGTTATTGGAAAATGATGATAATTGTGATGAAAGCAGCCTAAAATAGCTGGATCTTTTACGTAATCAGTTTGATCTGATATTTAAGAAAAAGCCTAAATATGATGTATCCACAATTATAAACTCTTTCTTAATTTACGTTCAGAGTGCGAAATGTTATGATGTCATTAGATTGAACAATATCTTGTCATTGCCGCACCCTCGATATCTGAGAAAACTGTCTTCCTCATTTGAAGTATCTCCTTCTTCAGAAAACGAGAATGCGCATTTTTTGAAGCATGTTGTTAAGCAGCTTTCAGAGAATGAAAAAATAGTGAATCTTCAGGTTGATGAAATTCATGTAAAAGCAACTTTAGACTACACAAACGGGAGGTTTTTTGGGGTTGCAGAAAACAAAACAGACGACCTTGCAAAAACTGTTGTAGCTTTTTTAGTTAGTTCTGCATTTGGGAATTTCAAAGAGGTGATAAGACTAGTTCCAGTTAAGCAACTTACAGGTTCATATTTAGCAGCAATGTGTAAAGATGTCTTAAAAGAAATACATTTATGCGGATTGCAACCATTATGTGTCATAAGTGACAATAATAGGGTGAACCGCGTAATGTTTAGCGAGCTCACTAAAGAATCAGGAAGTGATTACTATTTTCAAACTGAAAATTGTCCCATGAAAACCTTTGTTCTGTATGATAGTGTGCATGTATTTAAAAACATTCGCAACAACTGGCTCAATGTTAAGAACCCACAAAAAGCATTTCAGGTACCTTTTTGGGAAAATCTTGAAAATCCTCTGACTAGTGAAAAATCAGACAAAGAAAGTTCTGAAATAAAACAGGCTTCTTTTTCAGATATTCGAAGCTTATATGTTAAGGAGTCTGATATGCTTGTGAAATCAGCCCCACATCTGAAACACAAAAGCCTTTATCCTAACACATTTGAGCGGCAAAAGGTAAATTTAGCTGTAGACATTTTTAATGAGATGACCGTCTCAGCTTTAAGAAAATATGGTTATGCAGATACGGCATATTTTGTTCATGTGATTTTGATCTGGTGGTCTATTGTGAATATAAAGAGGCCTCTGACTTACATTGTGACAAACAATCCTTTAAAGAAACAATTTGAAAGCAGTGATGATATCAGATTAGTCTTTCTTGCTAATTTTTTGGACTGGCTTAAGGCATGGAAGGAAATTAGCAGCAAAACCCCAAATATGTATTGTTTGACAGCAGATACATATAATGCCTTGTTTCACTGTACTTATGTGTTGAGAGAAATGATTGTGTATGCTCTAGATAATGTAAATATTAGGTATGTTTTACCTGCTAAATTTCAAACAGACAATCTGGAGTCTAGATTTGGCCAATACAGACAATTAGCAGGTGGCAAGTACAATATAAGCGTCACACAAATAATGGAAGCTGAAAGAAAAATTAGGGTTAAAAGTGTTTTAGGCTTTCATTCAGCAAGATACGGGCAGGTGAAGTTTTCTAGTGAAATGTTGGAGGAACATTCTGGAATTCAGAAACATGACAAAGAAGTAGATAAAGAAATAGATAACGCCTTTTATGACATTTTAAATAGTGACTATTTAGGGAATTTAAATTGTGATGAGTCAGGATTTCTCTACGTCTGTGGATATGTTTCATTCAAAGTTAATGCAAAAATGAAATGTAATGCTTGCAAGTGTGCCCTGATAAACACAAATGCTTGTGATGATGCCTATTTTAATGATATAAATAGGGGTAAATTTTGCTTGCCTTCTGACTTTGTTTTAGGTGTATGCAAACATGTTTTTGGAATTGTGCAGGCTTTGGTTACTAAAGAATACGAGCAACAGTTTTTGTTAGCAAATCACCAAAAGAAGGTTGTTCAAGTTCTTGGTAAACTTGCAGTTTTAAAAGACGATAGCTTGATTGCAAACCTACGTGAAATCAAAGAGGTTTGTGATCATTTCAATGAAATTCTAATTGAGAACATTGTATCCACTGTGAGTAACATACTGTTGAATAATTATTCTAGAGTAAGAAAAGAATTCTCAGACAAGTATAACAACAAAAGGAAATTGCAAATATTGTTGTAAATTCGCCCTATGAACTACACTCCTGGTACAATAAAAATGTATTTCATTAGGGTATTAATTTTCTTTGCTTTGTTTCATTAACTTACTCCTCAAAAACGAAATAAAAAAGCAACGAAGGAAATGTTGTCAGTGCGACAGCTTAACAGTAACTTAGTGTGTAATCTGTAACTGTAAATAATTTTCCCTTTAAAGTGAGAAGAGAGGCCCGGGCGGCTTGGGTCGCTTAAATCCTAAAGGGGAGAGGTAAAACTACGAAAAAGAAAGAAAGAAAGAAAGTGAGAAGAGAATCATATTGGTTCATTTGCAATTATTAACAGCTATGCAATAGGACGGCAAGTGCCGTGCGGTGCGACGTTGCAACGTAGTGAGGGCCGGGCCATCACTAGAGACGGCTATGCTTAAACAGATGTTCTTTCACTGGTGACTTGTAGTCCTTCCCCCTTAATCCTCCCCCTCCCCCATCAGTCAGCATTCTTTTAGCGACAATTGTTTGGAATAATCAAGTTTCTGTGAAAAACCCAACTCTGCTGTTCTGCTTTTCATTAAGGGATGTCCTTTATAAGATTGTAAAAATTACAGAAGTTGGATTTTACTCTAAATGTACAAAATAGGCATTTTAGGCACTAAAATAGTAATATAGGCTCTAAAGGTCCAAATAGGCATTTTAAGGGACTATAAAACTCTATAAATGTAACTGATTTATCATGAAACGTACCTCATCATATTTAAAAATTTTCATGTTATTTCATAAAGAACAAAATAGGCATTTGCCTTAAAATCCCAGGTCTAATCATTACACCGTTAGCGGCTTTATTTGCGTAGATATTTCACCCGATCACGCAGGAGTTAGAGCTGTGGCCGCTGTGATGCAGAAACCCGCATGATTGGCCAACTCGTACATCAAACACACTGTATATGCAAGGAATGTTTCCTCAAAGTTTCGACCTACCTTTCTGTTACATTCTGTATTTCATGTAAATCTAACGGTGAATAAATAAAAATATGAACTTGGCCAAGAGCTGAGAAGACAGGCAGCATTACTCACTCAAACCTGGCACCTAGGATCTCCTCTAGGTTCTAGAGAAAAGAGGTATCGTTACTAACCTGAACTTGGCCATGGTGTATGTCATCTAGGAGAGCTGGTTCTTGAATCAAGGAACGCGTAGTTAACCTT